>JAWZYT010002934.1:7500-47977 GCA_034508575.1 Petrolisthes manimaculis | reverse complement strand
CTGTATGTATTAAATTATGAGCACAGAAAACGTTCAGTAGGAATGTGAGAAACTAAACTAATTACTGTACTGTACATTGTATAATCACATGAATAAAACTGTAAAGACAATTACTCTGGTATATGAAAATAAACGATCTTACAGTACTTGGGAATTAAACAATTTAAACGAAAAATGTGATAATATACACCTACTGACAAAACACGAAAATAAAACAGAAAAATACAACAACAAAAAAATAATAATATAGGAAAATACATTGAATATGAGGGTATATAAAAATGCCTATATTATTGGGAATGAATTACATAAAGGACACAGGGATAAACCGAGAACTGTGACAAAAAATATAATAATAAAAAATAATGATAAATGAATAAATATACATAAAAACAATTGCTACCTATATAATATTATATACCTGAAGTCCGCTACACGAAGATGAATACAATGCAATCCTATACAGCAAAATACACTCATCTATACAATACAGTGGAAAGGATCGAGGAAGAAAAATAAACCTTCCTACAGTACACGAAGAAAAGGATTACTGTGGCCAAATACAGAGTCCCACGTAGAGATGGTGGCCCACTTTCTACTGTCGGTTAGCGCTTGGAATTATCGCCCTGTGCTGAGAGAGAGAGAGAGAGAGAGAGAGAGAGAGAGAGAGAGAGAGAGAGAGAGAGAGGGTAGGGTTATAGAGGTAGTATATTATATAGTAGGAAATATGCTTTATACTTTATGGACCCTGCCTGTGATCATGTATAAAAAATAAAAATTAGAGGCTTCTGATTTCACCTGACTATGCCACGAAACAATTAAGCTCCTTCCATATAAGACTCATCCATCTCCAATGTTCTAACTACAATTCACAGGGTCCCTTAATAATGATGAATATTTTGTACTATTGACTGAAACGTGGCTGGTTGTGTCCGCAGACTTTTAGTGATTTTTTAGATTAATCTCTAGAAAAATTAGGAAATGCATGGAAGAGAAGTGAATAAAAGAAAAGTATTGAAGGAAGATGGAGAGGAAATTGAGAAGGATGAGATGATGTTGTAGTGAGGAGTATGAGAAAGGAGAATAATAGATAAATTGGGAAGAGGAAGTAATGGCAATAGTGAGAGTATAAGGGTACTATAGTCTGTTCAAAACTTGTGTTCCGCTGGCCTCTTATGCTTAGATAGATAGAAATAGATAGATAGATAGATAGATAGACAGATAAGAGATAGGATAGAAGAGACAGATAGAGATAGATAGAAAGATATAGATAGAAACAGATATAGATATAAAGATATAGATAGAAATAGAGACAGACAGATAGAGGGAAATGGAACACAAATTTTGAACAGAGTATAGTAATGATAATGATGGTAATAGTTAGTTAGTTGTCGTGGTATTTTCTGTGACTCAAGGACAAACGAACACATAGCAACAGCAAAGAGGGTATGACATTTTTCAAGATTGGCTAGAGGAGAGAAAGAAGGGGTGGGGGTGGGGGGATGGAAGATAAAGAAGAGGGGAGACAGGAGATGGGTGGTGGTGGTGGTGTTGGTGGGGGTGGGGTGGATATAGGGGAAGTCTGCATGGAAGGTGGTTGAGGGAAGGGAAGTTAAAGGGGAGGGAAGGAGAGAGGGAAGACAAAGGAGAGAAAAGGGGGAAGAGAAGTGTATATAGGGCGGAAATTGAAAGTAGGGAAGGTAGGTGGGAGGAGGATGTGTGTGTGTGTGTGTGTGTGTGTGTGTGTGTGTGTGTGTGTGTGTGTGTGTGTGTGTGTGTGTGTGTGTGTGTGTGTGTCTCTCTCTCTCTCTCTCTCTCTCTCTCTCTCTCTCTCTCTCTCTCTCTCTCTCTCTCTCTCTCTCTCTCTCTCTCTCTCTCCTCTCTCTCTCTCTCTCTCTCTCTCTCTCTCTCTCTCTGCCACTCCCCAACGACCGTATAATTCAGCAAGTTGGCAAGGGTTCTGTGCCTATGCATGGCGGGAAACAAGTGACTTCGAGTAGGAAGGAAAGCGGTGGCGGTAGTGGCATGCATAATAACACACACACACACACACATCCAGACCTAGACAGACACCTACATCATACTCTGTCGTACACACACACACACACACACACACTTCCAAACAGACACGTAGATCATATCCAGAAGACCTTGTGTATATATCTCAGAAAGGTGAGAGAGATAGAGAGAGAGAGAGAGAAAGAGAGAGACGATACTACTGCGCTTCTGCTGACAATTATTACAGACCACAACAAACAAAACAAATAGAAAAATACACACACAACAAACACAATAAAACAACAGCAGACAGTCCTTCCAACACACACACAAACACACAACACAATAAACAACACAAACACACACAAAATACACACACATACAACACAAAACACACACACACACAACACAAACAAACAACACCAAGCAGCAGTCCTTCCAACACCCACCAGACCATAACATCATAACACATACACACACACACACACACACACACACAACCCTCCAACATCCACAACACACAACACAACACAACACAACACAACACAAACAACACCAAGCAGCAGTCCTTCAACACCCACAAGACCATAACACATACACACACACACACAACCCTCCAACATCCACAACACACAACACAACACAACACAACACAAACAACAACACGAAGCAGCAGTCCTTCCAACACCCACCAGACCACGAGGCTATAAATCCCAAGCCGACCATCTAGTTCATTGCAGTCAGCAGCTAATGACCCTAATACCTTCCCTTCCCTTCCCTTCCCTGCCCTTCCCTTCCCTTCCCCCAACAATCTTTCTTTTCCGGCTATTTTATAATGTAATTACAGTCACTCTCACTCTTACTTTCATTCTTTCACTCTCACTTTCTCTTTCATTCTCACTCTCTCTCACTCTGTCTCTCACTCACCTACTAGAAGTTCTGTTTCTCACTAGAAATTCTCTCTCTCTCTCTCTCTCTCTCTCTCTCTCTCTCTCTCTCTCTCTCTCTCTCTCTCTCTCTCTCTCTCTCTCTCTCTCTCTCTCTCCACTACTAATACACATGAACCAATGCCCACTATTTATACCCTTGGGAGTTCTTCTGCATGGCTTCTGCTCGTTCGTTCATAATGAGAGAACTCACTAGCCAAACTTCCCCCCTTTCATCTCTTTATAACTATGAATGGAACTTTTATACACTACGTTCATGGTAATATTATATCCCTCTCTTTTAACTGCCTTGAGGTCGTTGAGGAGAGACCCATTCAGTTATTTGCAGGCTCTACTCACTATCAAGGCAGTCATGATTGGGTAAATTTTGCCATTCATAAATTGGCCTGAAACTGGGAATGTACTGTGTATGCATCAATGAAATGGAAAGATTATATTATGAAGAGAGAGAGAGAAAGAATACGAGTGGGAAAGAGAAATAGAGAGATAAAATATGAAATGAACTCCCACCTACACAGACCAGCATCAGATAAAACACGTCAAGACACAGGCAGCCAGCCAGCCAGCCAGACAGACAACCAGACAGACAGCCACTCCAAAACACAAGACACACCACACGTCAAAACACACAACACAAGGCAACACACGTACCAGACAGACAGAGCCGCAAAACATATAAGGTCGCCGAGGGAGAACGTAAAATATTAATTGAGTGGAAGGAAGTTTAAGAGTAAAGAGTAAAATAAGAGTAAAGAGAAAGAGGAACTAGACAGACAGGGCATGATAGGTGAGATATAAACGATTCATAGGTATAGGACAAGGTGAACAGGGAAAGAGAAAGATGGGGGAGAAACAGAGAGATGATAAGTGGTGGAGAGAGGAGAGAGTGGAAGGGGTATGGAAGGATTAGGCTACAGGGACGCTAAATAAAATAAAGGCAGGGAGTAATGACAACCAACAGAGACCACCCACGCCAACACGTTTTGCTTGATTGTGGATGTAATGTTTTGTTGACAGCAGGAGTGAGAGACAGGCAAGTGGGATGAAAGGGTGAGGGGGTAGAAATGAGAGTTGGGTAAATATAGCAGGAGTGTGAGACAGACAATTTTGGGGATGAAAGAGTGAGAGGTGGAAAGTAGAGTTGGTTAATTAAAAATAGCAAACAAGTGGGACACACAATTGGGATGAAAGGATGGGATAAAAGTGTGGGATGGTGGGAAAAACGTAGGACAAGGTGAGACCATGGGAGAGGAAGGAGTGGGAGAGGAAGGAGTGGGAGAGGAAGGAGTGGAAGAGGAAGGAGTGCAGGAGACAAGGGGTTTCGAAGGAGATCATGAGTAACATAGGCTATATATATAAAAAAAATCCCGATGGTATGGATGGTTTGGTGGGAGTGTGAGGGATTGCTATATGGGAGATAATTTTTACACTGGATGGGAAGAAGGATGAAAAGAGACATAATAGGTTAATGAAGGTGAGTGGTGGGAGAAATGAAGGTCAAGGAGAATTGGGAAAGTCGAGGAGGTGAGGGAGGGAAGCTGAAAGAAATGTGGGAGCGTAATCAAAGTCAGTAGTGGGAGAAATGAAGGTCAGTAGTGAGAGAAATGAAGGTCAGGAGTGGGAGAAATGTAGGTCAGGTAGGACTCTGGAGGTTTGTATGGGCTGGCAAGAGAGAGAGAGAGAGAGAGAGAGAGAGGAGAGAGAGAGAGAGAGAGAGAGAGAGAGAGAGAGAGAGAGAGAGAGAGAGATGCAAATAAAGCTGTGTAAAAGGGAAAGATGGGAATGTATGAGAAAAACCACTACATAGGCGACATGAAAAATATGGAAGAATGGGAATATGAAAGGGAGAAAGAGAAGCACAGGTAAGAAGGAGGAAGGAGGACGATGTGGAAGGAGAGGAAGGGAGATAGAGGAGATAAGGAAGGAGGAGAAGGATATGGAAGGAAAGGATGGGAGACAGAGAAAGATAAGGAAGGAGGAAAATGTTGCATATGGAAGGAAAGGAAGGAAGACAGAGAAAGATAATGAAGGAGGAGGAAGAGGAAGGGAGACAGAGAAAGATAAGGAAAGAGGAGGAGGAAGAGAAAGGGAGACAGAGAAAGATAAGGAAAGAGGAGGAGGAAGAGAAAGGGAGACAGAAAGATAAGGAAGGAGGAGGAAGAGAAAGATAAGGAAGGAGGAGGACGAGGAGAATGGATAGCGGGTATGTCATGTTTTGGGGAGCGTGAGTGAGTGAGGTGGGTGGGAATGGGGGGTTATGGAGAGAGAATGGGGGGTTATGGAGAGGGAATGGGGTGTATGTGTGTGTGTGTGATGGGGAGGGGAATGAAGGGAGGGGGGATATAAGAGGGGATAGAAGAGGGGGAGTGAGTGAGTCAGCGTATTGAAGGAAAGAGGGGAAAGACGTGCGTGGGAGAGGGGAGAGGAGGGAGGTGGGGCAGAGGAGGGAGAGACTAGAAGGGATATGAAAGGAGAGAAAGAGCTAGAGAGAGAGAGAGGGAAGGTGGGGGGTGGGAGAGAGAGTGAGAGAGATGGGGGAGGTGGGGGAGACAGATATATGGGAGGGAAGGAAGGAAGTGTATGGAAGGAAGTGGGGAAGGGGGGGGGGGGTTGTATGGAGGGATGGAGGGGATAGAGGGGGTGTATGAGTTGGGGTAGGAGGTAGGGGGGGGGGGTGAGGGATCGAGTGTGTTGAGGTAGGGGTGTATGGGTGATAGTGGAGAGGGTAGGGTAGAGGAAGAGGGTAGTGAGTGTGGGATAAGGGAGGGGATGTATGGATGATGGAAGTGGGGATGGAAGGGGGTGTATGGGTGATGGGAGGGGGTGTATGGGTGATGGGACGGGGTGTATGGATGATAGAGAAGGAGGGTTGAGGTAGGGGATGTATGGATGGGGATATATGGGTGATAGAGAAGGAGAGTTGAGGTAGGGGAATGTATGGATGGGGGGGGTATATGGATGATATAAGAGGAGGGGTGAGGTAGGGGTGTATGGGTGATAGAGGAGGGGTGAGGTAGGGGGATGTATGGCTGGGGGGAATGTATGGGGCTGGAGCTGGGGCAGGGGGGTGTAGTAAGTGTGAGTCAGGCAGGGCAGGGCAAGGCAAGGCAGGAAAGAGCTGACTGTCTGGCGAGCTTGTGTGGCGGCTCCGTCCAGACGTCTCGGCCTCGATTGTCTCGCCACACCCTCTCTCTCTCTCTCTCTCTCACACACATACAGAGAGAGAGAGAGACGCCAGACAAACATGCACACACACAGATAAACATGCACACACACACACATGTAATCATTTCACATACACACTTTCTCTAATATACTTTTCTTCTCATTAATCAATCTTTCTCTCTCTCTCTCTCTCTCTCTCTCTCTCTCTCTCTCTCTCTCTCTCTCTCTCTCTCTCTCTCTCTCTCTCTCTCTCTCTCTCTCTACTGTACATTTTTCTTCCTCCTTTCCTCTTCATATTTACGGGGAAAATCTAGTATAACTCTGGTAAATCTGGAGCAACTAATTCCTCCAAACTATTCCAGGCAACAGGACACCACCGGTACTTTTGTTGTTTATCTGCCAAGTCCTGATTCCTCCTGAAGTACTTTATTTTTAGAGAGAGAGAGAGAGAGAGGAGAGAGAGAGAGAGAGAGGAGAGAGAGAGAGAGAGAGAGAGAGAGAGAGAGAGAGAGAGAGAGAGAGAGAGAGGAGAGAGACGAGAGGAGAGAGAGAGAGAGAGAGAGAGAGAGAGAGAGAGAGAGAGAGAGAGAGAGAGACGAGAGAGAGAGAGAGCGGAGGGGGGGGGGGGGGGAATCAGGCACTCCGATCTACGGTACCTAAAATATATTACCCCTTTTAAAATTTAATGTAATAAGCGGAGGGGGAAGGGGGAGGGGGCTACTCTCCCTTCCTCGTTCTCTCCCACGCATTCACGCACTCACGCCACGCCACACATGCTCCATCCACACTTTCTCACCCACGTCCATGCATTCTCCCAAACCATTTCACACTATTATATTATTTTTTTAATTAATATTATTGTATTATTATTATTACTACTACTATTACTATTATTACTATTACTATCATTACTACTACTACTATTACTACTACTATTACTACTATCATTATTATTATTATTATTATTATTATTATTATTATTATTATTATTATTACTATTTATATTATTATTATTATTATTATTATTATTATTATTATTATTATTATTATTATTATTTTATTCATTTTCGTACAAGCACACTCGTCCATTCATTCCATCCGACATTACTGTGTTGTTTTTGTACTCTGCTTCCTTCCCCTTCCTTTTTTTTTTAACTTTCTCCCTTTCCAAATCTCTCACTCTCATATACTTTCCCTTTCATTTTAATCTCTCTCTCTTTCTCTCTCTCTCTCTCTCTCTCTCTCTCTCTCTCTCTCTCTCTCTCTCTCTCTCTCTCTCTCTCTCTCTCTCTCTCTCTCTCTCTCTCTCTCTCTCTCTCTCTCTCTCTCTCTCTCTCTCTCTCTCTCTCTCTCTCTCTCTCTCCACTGTTGCCAACTCAGATATTAAGGCGACCCCACACACACACTTTATATCGTCCTCACTCGCCTAAAACACTCATATAAAAACACACACACCCTTTCCGTGTTCTCAGGGGCCGAGGGTAGTATACATAATTTTTTGGGGTACATTAGAACGTCTTGATTCCTCCAAAGTATGCCAGGAAACATGCAGGACCAGATGAACAAAAATAATGGTGTTCTGTTATTGCTTGGAATAGTTATTTTGGAGGAATCATTTGCTACACTGATTTACCAACACTGCATATAATTTTCTCCCTAATGCGACTAACTCCTTCATTCTACACCATGAGAGGATAAAATGATGGACTGCAAATGCCATGGGCCCTGGTTCGAGTCCACGAGAAACGTCTGAGTTTTTTCAGAGGTGATCTAATGAGTCCATATGTTGGTCAAAGTATCCTGACTAAGCCAACACGTCAAGAAAAACCCCCTATACATCGTCGTCAACTCACAACATAGAAGACCATACTCCAAAATGCTGTGAGTGACGGTGTAGCTGCTGCCCTCTCCTGATAGTGAGGTGTATAAATAAGGTGTATGTGTGTGTGTGCAACTCTTCTTGTCTCCTGTATAGTGACGTGTATAAATAAGGTGTGGCCATCTAGTGGGACAGAAGAGAAGCTACGGTACCAACATCACCACCACGAAGCTCCACTGTCTCATCTAGTGCGACACCCAATAATCTCGAGGCCTCGCAAGAATCACTGGCTACAGACAGCCTACAGTCCCGAGGTTGAGGTACAAAAAGAAATAATAGTCTACTAGTCGAGACAAATTAAGATTCGAGAAAACACCAATTTTAATCCTATAGCCATTTATAATAGTAGTCGACACACATTAAAAATCGAAAGGACACCAATTTCAGTCCTAGAGTCACAAATAATAGTCTACTAGTCGTCCGAACATAATATAAAAGAATAATGTGTTCTCTGTTGATAGTCGTGTTTTCTTTTTAAGGGGATAGTATACAATTGATACTTAGAGTGGCTCGATTCCTCCAAAGTATGCTAGGAAACAGGACCAGATTAACGAAAATAATGGTGGTCTGATGTTGCTTGGAATAGTTTGGAGGAATCAGTTGCTCCAGATTTACCAACACTATATAGTTATATATACTAACATTCCACTTTTTCCGAAGGTCAAGTCAGTTTATTACACACATTTTCTAAAACTTTTTCCTTGTCCCTGAAAATATAGAGTTTCGGGAGTGGATAACTTTGCTCATCCCGTTCCTTACCTTATTGTGTTTATATATATCACTGTCATTCGCTCTAGTAACTCAAAGCTAACTAATGTATTATACGGCAGCAGATCAACATCCTAATATTCCTTAAACAACTTAGAGGGTCGAGTCAGAAAATTACACTGTCTGATATTTTTTTTACTTTACTTTAATTATTTTAATAGCCATCACCCCTGATGTGGGTATTATTAGGCTTGCAACTCCTGCATCCATGACGTTAATTGCAACCCCAAGATCAAGATTTATAAACAGTAGCCCAAAATGACATAAATGTAATCAAATATTTTAACCCAGTAGTTCATCCCAGGCATATGAATAATGAAGGCAATAATTGTTTGATATAAGCAATTCTCAGTATATAAACATTATATAACGCTGGGTTATATTCAAGAACGTCCGTGGTGTTAACGATAGCGTGGTACCGGCACGATGGCTTCATAGACAAATAAATTGAGTCATCGTACCGGTTATAAAACATTAACACAATTCGGCTGCACTAAGTTTAATGGCGATATACAGTATAGGAGTGTTGATAAATGCGGAGTTACTGATTCATCCAAATTATCCCAAACAACAGGACACCATGATTATTGTTCATTTGGTCCTGTTTCCTGGCATACTTTAGAGTAATCAAGGCACTCCAATGTACCAAATTAAGGAAATAATGCATATAACTTACTTTTATTACTTGTTGATGTCTCCGTCTTCTTTTTTGACACATCCTCCTGAGAGACTGTCATTATACAGTGTTGCCAGGTCTGTTTCACGAAATTTCCCTAATTTCACCTGTAGAATTTCCCATTTCTACCTCAATAATTCTCTGTTTACTCCTGAAGATACAGCAGTATTCGTATATTTACCATTTTCTTTATATTTCGTTTGGTAGAAATTTCCCCATTTACTCGTAAACAATCTTTATATAATTTCCACATTGGGACCTCTAATTTTCCATATCTAGGGAAAATTCTCCATATCTGGCAATACTAGAGCTGAGAGGAGATGCTTATGAGAGGCTTATGTATTCGATATTTAGTCTTAGATTTGCACTAAGTCAATATAATTTCTCACATTCTTTAATAAAATTATACAAAAAGTATTCTATTTTCATATATTTATTTACAATTGACTAAGAAAATATGTTATTAATATAATTAATTAATACGTAATATGATACTTAAATAATAGCAAAAAGACTCAAATGATTGTGTTTATTTGAAAATTGACACATTATCACATTGTCATAAATAGCAGCTTCTGAACTAATTAAAGAATATAATATGAAGAATGTACGTTAATTAAGATGTACAATTAACTATTTCTAATATTAATTACTAATGTTTTGAGTTTGACAAGTAAATTATGGTGGCCAGCCTGCAGACAAGGAGTACGACACGAGTGGCGAGTGGCGAGTGGTCCTTGTGTGGCTCATAATAAAGGCGATTTGTGGTTAGTTAGGTCACAGAAGAGTGGTCCTTGTGTACTGTACGACTTGTGGCTGGCGACATGGAAACGACAGGTTCAATGGTATGTATTCTCTTTTATTTAAACCACGGTGGCCATATTAAAACCCAAGTTACCCAACATATACGGGAAGATTTATGGTGGCTATCTAGCGACTACATAACTCCTTGGGACACAGGTGCTTTGTGGTGGCTACATAAGGGGCTGTAGTTTCCAAATTCTGTATCGCCACTAATAACAGTACACACGGACCACACTGTGACCTTATAAGTACGTAACTACAAATCGTACTACGTAACCACAAATCGTAAGTAGGCTACTGTTCGTAACCATAAATCGTATAGTCCTTGTCATGGTCTAGGAATTCCTTGGCTATAGCCTAAGTTAATAGTGTTAACTTTATGTGACCATTGACCACCACATAGCAACCGTGTGTCCCTTACAACTATGACGAGAAGAGCATAAAATAATGAATTTTTCTGATAAATATTACGTTGTATTATAAATGACTATTCATACATACTTATCTCATTATTATTGTGCTATAACCAATGGGTATAATTTGGCACTCTTTATATATTATACTGTATATTATATATTATTTGTTGGAGACGTTTGGCATTTATCTTATCCATCATCAGCTGATTAGGGTACAGTTACTACAGTACCTGCCTGACTACCTGTGTGTCTGTTTACCTGGGAATGCCACAGGTGTTCATACTCTGACGTTACCTGGGACTTTTATATATATATATCGATATTATTTAATTAAAAGGAAAGACAAAGGTACATATGATTAGCCTAACAATGACATACTCTTGTTATACAAAAACTAACTAAGCTAGAGCTGATTTGTATTTAATAATAATATAATGTATTCAATAATTTAATAATAATAATAATAATAATGTATGATGCCATTTAAATATATAACTAAGTTAGGTCATACATACCAAGATAATACCCTATAATAACTACATACCAATACCCTATACAGTAGTAACAATTAAGTATGGTTCAGATAGACCCGGTATCCATGCCAATATCTGAAGCATATTGTACCCGAGGATTTATATTATATTTACCCATTATCTGTTTGGTAACTATCTAGTATATTGCTGTTTTCTATTATGGTGTTTTTACCTTCTTTACCCACAAATTTATAACATTCCACGACACTTTTCTTCTCTGGCATTTTCTCCGGAAATGCTCCATTTCCAAGATTCAAATGGGGCATTTTGAAATTAGCTTGGCCTTACCTAACCTAACCTAACCTAACCTAGACTGCAGCAGACTACTGGGACCTAACCTGGGCAAACTACCGGAACCTAACCTGGGCAAACTAACGGGACATAACCATGGTAAAGTACCAAGAAATGACCAGGGCAAAATACTGGGACCCAGCTGGATCTGGCAGCACTACCCTTGTCAGTCCTCATTTAGAATTGCGACCTATCTTATTAATTTTCGCCATTGTTTCCCAGAATTTTTGTACCGGAAAGAATGCAATTGGTATACTGTACTGTATAATTATAGATTTTAGTTAGGTCTGTTGGGTGATGCTGTATTAAATTAAATTTTATAGACCTATGTTAATCTTGACATGGTACAGTAGACCAGCATGATAGGAAGGTACAGTAAGTACGGTACATCATGTTACAAAAAACAGCCAAAAGAGTAGATTATGGGCTGTATTAAAAAATGTCCGTGGTGTATACGATGGTATGGCGCTGTACGATGGACTACTCTGTTGTTTGTCTATGAAACCACTGTATTGTGGACCATATTCAAAAACATTATTTTGTGGTGCATAAGATGGGGTGGTGCCAATGCGACGGCTCTGTAAATAAACAATTAAGCCGTCGTACCAGTACCACATCATTGTATACACCATCAATGGCCCTGTGTATTAATTTACAGATGGCCGGCAGTCTTGCTGGGAGGACATTTATACGTAGCTTTTCAAGATCACTGGGGGGACCTTGGAACTATGTGGGAGGACAGCGATGTGAACCCTGCCTGGCCTTGGCATCTATGAAGGTAACAAAAGAATGTCTCACACTAAATATCATCAAACATAGAAATTTTACATAAAACTATAGAATTTCTCATACTAAATATCAATGACAAATATCTATAATCCAAGAAAATTGAACATAGAAACTATACATTAAAACTATGAGTTAAAGACTCATACGAAAACATTGGTCTTTATTGGTCCTACGTGCTTGGATTTAAACTCATCTTAAAGTATGATACAGTACGGTATAATAGTTTATTATTGTTTACAGCAGGGATTGTTAATTGTATGTAAAAACTTATACTCTTTTTATCCCTGTAAGGTGACAGAACCAGCAACAGGTAGCACCCTGTGTGAAGTGCCAGTATCAAGTCAGGAGGAGGTGGACCGTGCTGTTGCCAGTGCCAAAGGTGTCTTCCCGTCGTGGAGTAAAGTGTGTACATATGGTAACTTTTTCATAAGTCCAGTATTTTAATGAGGCTATAATACATGTACAGGATATGTATTTTTTTGTTCATACACACCTGTAATCATAAATCTATCAACTTATCAAATATTATTGCAGCACTGCTGAGCTTGTTTGAGGCATTAGGTATTATTTCATCATGTAATTACAATGTTTCTATCACATGCTTCAGTGCCTTTAAAGCATTTACATTAGGAATACCATATCAGTCTCCATGTCAGGTTGTTCCAGTACCTTCAAATTTCTTACAGGTTGTGCTTTACAATTCCGTAACAATTTTCATAGTTCATAAGAGAGCTATACTGATATAGATATTACTTACTTACCTGATATTCTATTAATGGTCAAGATACATTATGTACTGTATGGTCATGTTGCATTTACATTACAGCTGAGTGGTCGGGAACGAGGCCAGAAACTGATGGAGGCTTGCCGCATTATTAGAGATAATTTGGAAGACATATCTAAATTAGAGGTTAGACTTTCCTTCCTGTCTGGTACCTGATATGTATAGTTGCTCACCACAATCTTTAGCCTATTTGAGTCGGCAGGTTGTTTCTAGATGACAGCCCACCCAAACCATCATGTGGCTGCACATATTTTAAATCAATGGAGGCTTTGACTCAGTTAGGCTAGAGATTGTGGTGCACGACTGTACCTGGTAGAATGAGATAATGTGAATAGTGAGTGATGTCTGATTGTTTATAATTTAAAAAGATATTTTTATATTACTTATAGGTACAAGATACAGGAAAGCCTATATGGGAAGCCCGAGTGGATATTGCATCATGTGCAGATGCTCTTGAGTATTATGGTGGTGTGGCTGCAGCAGTTGTTGGTTAGTGGATTATGGTATCTCACTAATTCCCAAGAAAAATAATTCAGCATTGTATTGGTTCTAATTCCAGCTGTCTGTGGTGTTGAGATACGTCTTATAGCATGCTGGGCTAGTAACTTGTATATTAATTAATATTTGATGAGTGACTTTGTCTTATACAAAATGCTTGATTATTATTAAACTATTTGTCACCAGATAATTCAAATACTGTATATAGTACCAATCACTGAACACATCAATAACAGCTGACAACATTTGGTTTTCTTACTAAACCCAAATATTTTACTTTTCATTAGATTGTCACATAGTCTGACAATTTACATACTCTACTTGCATTATACAGAAGTGCTGACCATACAGTGAACTGAGATTACATTCTACATCTCCATACATCAACTATACAGTATTTCAGGGCAACATGTGGCACTACCTGGAGGATCCTTTGCCATGGTACAGCGAGAACCCCTGGGTGTAATTGGAGGTGTAGGTGCCTGGAACTTCCCCATGCAGACCTGTGTGTGGAAGGTAACTACAGTACAGTTCATTGAAAATAAAAATTAATTATTTTATTTGGCTGTGAAAATGTAAGAGCTACGTGTTGCAACTAATGTTTGTTTAAAGCTACCAGTGTTGTAGTTATGTATGATGATTTTACTTGGACTGTATTGGTCCTAGTTGTGATTTGCATAAATTGGATATAAGATGGATATCTTTGATAGGACTCCTGTGGATGCATAACAATAACAGAGAAAATATAAATATTGAATGTTGGGTAGAAAACATGCGAGTTTTTTTTCATTGCTTCTTATAAGGAATAGGAAATTTCCAAATTACTCAGTAACATTAGTATGAAGGAACAGTCGGCCTCACGAATTCGTATACACCACTGTGACATCAAAGGTTCGTAACGACTAGAAAATTTACTACATTAATTTCCTATCACCAAGCTTTTCTAGTAATGTTGTTTGACTAATACTTGAATTGATCAAAAGAACAATTCCTACAGCATGTATGGAATAAAGACCACTTTTAACCAATGTCCTGTATACTAATTCCTAAGGCCGACTGTATCTTCAGTCATTTTAACATTGTAATACTGTATGCCTGAATTTGATCCCCCAAACTTTGCACGGTTGTTCTGTAATTGGTGTGGTGTTTCTTTCTTGTTGATATTGTTAATAAAATAGTGTCAGTTATTCACTGATGTATACCTCACCCAAACTACAATATGCCATTCTTTTTATTGCCAGGTAGCTCCAGCATTGGCTTGTGGTAATACATTTGTTTACAAACCCTCCCAGTTCACTCCTGTCACAGCAGTGACTCTTGGGGAAATTCTTACTAGCGCTGGAGTACCTGATGGTGTCTTCAATGTCGTTCAGGTAAGGTATATTTCAATTCCGTTGGTTGATTGAATGTAAAGAAAATACTGGCTATGGCAAGGCAAGAATTTCAAAGAGTATGGAATGAGAGGATAGTTGAACAACTGAAAGTTATTGATCAAAGACTCTTCAAGCATATCCATCTCTCGTTACTAGTAAATAGCAGAGATCAAATAGTTTTATTTTCATAAATTTCTCTTTCTAGGGAGAGGGTGAAACAGGGGCCAGACTGTGTAACCATCCAGATGTGGCCAAGCTCTCCTTCACAGGTTCAGTCCCAACTGGTACCAAAGTAAGCAATTTATCAACAATTATAAACAGTATTATATTGTAGCATTAGCAAGTACTTGTATTCATTATGAGTGTCCTATCTATCTATAGCTCTGACGCCTCATTCCCTCCGGGAACTCCCTCCAAGGGAGTGGCCACGGTAGAAGTGTCTCCAGTTTTCCCTGTTCCAACACTCTCTCCTTACTTGTTCAAACCCTCCTCTGCCTCTTACGTTTCTCTCCTATACATACTCTTCCACTCTGTTTTGCCATCTAACTGACGGTCTGCCTCTCACACCACGTCCCACAACTTCACTTCCATACACCTTCTTTACGAACTCCTCACCTTGCATTTTCTCTACATGTCCAAACCATCTCAATGTATTACGCTTCACTTTCTCAACCATTCCACACTCAATACCAATTGCCTTCTCACTCATACCACATCTCTCATACACATTCTCATGACTTTCTCCATCCCACCTAGTAAGTTCACATGCACCTCTCAAGTAACTCATTTCCACTGCACCTATTCTAGACTGATGAGCCTTACTCCATGTCCATGTCTCTGATGCATATGTCAGTGTTAGCAGGATTATACTGTTCCTCAGTCCCCTCTTCACCTCCATGCTCACACTTCTACCCTTCATAATCTTTCCCAATGATCCTATGACCTGTCTACCCCTCATTGCTCTCCCTAATTTCTCCTTCCATACTTCCATGTTTACACAGAACTGTGCCCAGGTACTTAAACTCCTTCACTTCTTCCATCCTCTCACCCCTCAGAGGTATCTCACACTTAGTCCCAGTTGGTACTCCCACTCTGTACGGTGTAGCAAAGTCAATCACTTCAGTTCCTGCTCTTTCAAACACCACCACTTTACTTTTACCAACATTCACCTTCAGTTTCCTTCGTTTACACACAGATTGAAATTTATCTACCACTCTCTGTAACTCCCTTTCACTCTCAGCCATCAGCACAGTGTCATCTGCAAACAAACTTGCCACCAAGGACCAATTTGCTTCATTCAGCCTCAATTTCACCCCTAGACCATTCACTTTGGCTTTCATCTCTCATACAACCATCCATATATATATTGAACAGCCATGGTGACATAACACATCCCTGTCTCAGCCCTACCTTAATATTAAAACTCTCACTTAGATTACCCTTAACCCGCGCACATGTTGTTGCCTCAATGCCTTTCAGCAAAGACCCCCCCAACACCAGATATTCTTAACACTTCTGACATAGCTCTCCTATCCACCCTATCATAACTTTAAGAGCAATTATTGCACTTACATTTTTAATAATACAGGTACTAGATAAATTAAAAAGAATTCCCAGAGCTTGTTCTGTTGCTCAATATTTTTATTTCCTCTGCAGGTGATGACAGCTGGTGCAAAAGGCATCAAGTCAGTGACTCTTGAGCTAGGAGGAAAGTCACCCATTGTTATTTTTGAAGATGCTGATGTGAAGAATGCTATCAAAGCCACACTCATGGCAAACTTTCTCTCACAAGGCCAGGTGAGGTTCCTAATAATAATAACAATGATAATAATATATATCATTATTGTTTTATGCGCCTATAGGTATCTTAAGATAATGCTGAGATCACTCGTATCACAAGGAACATTGATTTGGCACCACTAAAAGCAATTCTCATATATCACAGGTTTGCTCCAATGGAACAAGAGTCTTTGTCCAGCGCAGCATTGCTGATGAATTCATTCAGCAACTAGTGTCTGCAACCCAGAAGCTAAAGATTGGGGATCCTTTAGCTGAGGACACCACAGTAGGAGCCACCATACATGAAGACCATGCTAAGAAGGTCCTCAGTTACATCACTTCTGCCAAGGAAGAGGTCTGGCTAAAATTGTACATTTAACAGATTCAAGTTCCATAATTAGGTAAAGGTCTGTTTTTAGCAGATATGGAAAACTTGTCAAGCTTGTGAATTTTTTTTTTATAGATCATGGTGTTCCTTTTCAGTTAAACAATCTGCTTTCCTTGTCTGTATCATACATATACCTTACTTGTGACTCAGGGAGCCAGTATACTATGTGGAGGAGAGCGAGTGATGCTACCAGGGAAGCTGTCTGGTGGGTGGTACTTATCTCCAGCTGTTGTGGTTGACTGCAAAGACAACATGAAGGTACTCTTAACCTGTACTTCTAGC
Source organism: Petrolisthes manimaculis (assembly GCA_034508575.1). Taxonomy (NCBI): domain Eukaryota; kingdom Metazoa; phylum Arthropoda; class Malacostraca; order Decapoda; family Porcellanidae; genus Petrolisthes; species Petrolisthes manimaculis. The sequence continues at coordinate 30,607 of JAWZYT010002934.1, read as the reverse complement.
CATATAGGCCTAATAGAACTATTCTGTTCTTTAGTGTTAAATATCAAGGAGATGACATTATGAACTCTTCATATTCCTGATGGTAGTGCTCTGTTACTTGACGTAATAGGCTTACCAATCATGCTATGCATAGATTGGCAGCCAGTCACTTTTTCATACTTTTCTTTCAAGGTTAAGTTGTGTAGTGGAATCACATTTGATTTACTTACCTCTCATAAACTTGTAATGATTTGTCATCACCATTGCTTGTAAAGTTCTGGCTTAAAGAAATCCAACAGAGTTGAGGCCCTGTATTTTATATTTGGTTCTGCAATTAAGTGATGTTGCAGTTAAGTCATCAAAAGATGTTTATGCCCTTTTCTAAAAAAATAGGTTCCATGTCAAAGTAATTTAAAATGAAACTAGTTTCTCATATTCAAACAGCTGCTCTAATAGTATGGATCACATTATTGTAGGTAATTTACTTCTTTCTTATTCCCTCCCAAAAGGTAGTGCAGGAAGAAGTTTTTGGGTCTTTGGCTTCAGTATTGGTGTTTGACTCTGAGGAGGAGGCAGTCAGGAGAGCCAATGACACAAACTTTGGCTTGGCAGGAGCTGTGTTCACAAAGTAAGTTTTGACATGTATGATTAAACTTCCTATGATAGTCTGCTTAAATGTCAAATAATTATTTTTATTCATATAGAATTACACCTTGTTCCCTCACAGGAACTACCCTTATGGACTGTTCATGGTAGGATAGTAACAACTTTTCTACCTCAACTGAAAATGTTTTAGTGAGGGGCCTGCCTCTCTAGCCTAATGAGAAGCCCAGGAAGGTGTGTGTAGAATAGTTTAATGTGTTGTATTGAGAAGAGTAATAACTGATATAGGCATAATATCCTTGGATAATTGTATTGTATAACTGGAACTGGGCTGATACCCAAGCTGTAGAGAATAGAAAGAAACAACATGCCACCAAGGTCTGGGAGAGATATTAGAATCCAGGCAATTTTTTAAAGTTGCCTGAAACTTTGGAAGTAGTACCTCATTGGGCAGGGCTGCCTACATAGATCTAAAATATTGATGAAAATTTATGCCTGAAAAAAAAAAATTGAAAGGTTGTCAACAGTGTGCTGTGGTATTAATTACAAATACAGAACTATACAGTATATAAAATTTTGCAGGGACATACAGCGTGGTCACAGAGTAGCTAATGCTATTGAGGCTGGGACAGTCTGGATCAACACCTACAACCTCTACCCAACCGAGGTTCCATTTGGAGGCTACAAACATAGTGGAATTGGGAGGGAGAATGGGCTGACGGTGATAGACTTTTTTACTCAGTCACGTACTGTTTATGTAGAGATGGGAGATGTTGACTGTGGACCCTTGTATCAAGAATAATACAGTATACAGTATACAGGAAAGTACAGGTTTGTTTAAACACACAAATGCCTTTGAAATTTGATTATAAAAGGGAAGAAAGAAGACTGCTAGACCAGAAAGACCTTGTACTGCAATTAGTGTAAAATTTTCTCATGGCCAACAGTATGTGATGTGAACTAGAATTTAGGATTTCCAGGTTTCTGACATATTTGTACTATATTTGTTTCATGTACAGTAACACAGTGAAGTGAACAGGTTTCAGAATTATTTGGATATATACTATCCACCTGGCCAAGCTGCAACACTAAGCCCTTCTTATCAAAAAAGGCTGGATGGAGCCATTGCAGATGCATGTCCATCCGGGATACAACACAACACCCCACACTAATAAACACTTAATGGAAGACTGTACTGTACACACTCATACCTGCCAACAGCACAATACACATTCCTTGAGAGATGTAAAATTATGTCCAGGCAATGACCTGACTCAGGGCTGCTCAGCCAGGAAGCTTTAAGAATAGCTGTAGATGATTAGTTGACTCATCTTATTGAAAAATGCATTACTGGGCAAAAACAAGATGTTTTTAATAAGCACAGTACAAAAAGTATCTGTTTATTAACAAAATTTCATCAATCTTTTTCAAATATTGTACCAATAATGGCCAAGATTATCTCGAGTCTAGCTCTTTCACTAAAAAACGCACTTAAACATTCATTGACAGTATTTTATGATCCATGATTACAATATAAACTACTCTATCTATAAGCTGTGATGATGCATCACACTGTTCAAATTTACAATAAACTGTGTAGCTATCAAGTATATATGAGCCTGATCAGTTTTCAAACCTGGTAATTCTTGAATAAGAATTTCAGCAGAGAAAAATGTGCAGACACGTTGGTCTCTCTCAAGACTCCAGATATCTTGGTACCATATCTGAACCCAGGAAAGGTTGACATGATTATCTGATACAATATGCTGTTCATTTTCAATTACTTTTCATCACATCTTGAGTACAAAGCCAGCTCCAGATGAGGAGGCTCCACCCAAGAAGAAACCTCGCCCCGCTAATTCATCCTCTCCTTCCACCTAAAAATAAAAAGTTTCAAATTATTATCATATCTACAAAACAGTTCACTTAATTATGAGTGGAGATGAACAAATAATATCTTGACACAAGATTCTCTAGAATATTGTTGCCACATCACAACCTATTACAAGTCACAATGCATAACTCCTCTCTGGATCTCTGGATAGAGCCAATATGGATTCCTGTCCGGGATGCAACACAGCACCCTATTCTATTAAACACATTATGTAAGACTGCAATGTAGACAACCACACTTGCTAACAACACAACATACACTCTCTGAGGGCACTGTGGGAAAGCCTGGTTCAGGCCATGGCCTTCCTCAGGAGCTCGGCCAGACAGCTTGAGGAACTTCAACAACTCCTCTATGGGAAGGCTACAGGATAGGATATGGACTTTATTGGGGTTGTGGCCTTTATTATAAAAGCCTAATTATGTATGGCATCTACCATGGCCAATCATATACAGTACACTAAATCCATACAACTGACCCTATGTGCTCCCAAGAAATCTTGCAAATCTTACCTTATATAAATATTTTTCCATTGCATTATCATCATCAATTTCCCTTTTTACAAGGGGTGGGGAAGCTCTAACACCCAGGGTAGAAAGAGGAAGCTGAAATACATTATTTTATCACTAAGTAAAAAATATTCCAAGCTTCTACAAAACTCTTACCAGCTCTTTGAATTTCTTTCCTCCTGAGGGTGGTTTGGGGCTGAGGCCAGTCTTCTTGGCCGCTCGAGCATGTGGGTTTTCAGATTTGGCTGGCCAGGTAGGGAACATGGCAGGGTCAATAGGTGGAGGGGCCTCTCGATGGAAGTAGTCATGTTGTAAGGCTTCCTGGCATGTGATGCGCTTTGTAGGATTATATGTCAAGAACCTGGGGAAGACCATACATATTATTACCTTGATATGTTTCATGTCTGGACAAAGTTTAAAAACCATAGTTATAGTCCAAGTTACCATTAACATACATTAGTGGCAAAGAAAATCCTCACATCATGGAAGTGTTTACTCACCTGTTGAGAAGATTAAAGCCTTGATCAGAAAGCCTCGACTTGAACCGGTCCCTGAGGTGATTGTATGGGTAGTCTGCAAACTGTGTCTTCTTCACTAATGGTAGTTGACCGTACCCTGGCCAGATCTTCTCACTGGGGGTTCCCAGATCCTGTAAAACATGATTTACTTACATAAATTTAAATTAGATATTATTTGTTTTTTACAGCTCAGAATAACTCTCATATCTATATTATTCATAAATCTACATTTTGCACTGATCTTTACTCAAAACTGATTAGATTGACTTTATGCTTGAAAACATTCTCACCAATTATTTAACAAAACAATACCTTAAATATCTTGTTGAGCTGGTCAATCTCAGACTTCCCTGGAAACATGGGTTCCATACCCAGCAGCTCACCAAAGATGCATCCTACAGACCATACATCAATATGTGTTGTGTATTGCTTGGCTCCCAGCAGGAGCTCTGGGGCACGGTACCACAAAGTCACCACAATGGGAGTGTAGTGCTTCAGTGGTGAGCCATATTCACGGGCCAGTCCAAAGTCACCAACCTGAGTCATACAAATATATTATCGATATTACAGTACATTTATTCATCAAAGTTTCAAAACTCAACCAGTTCCATTCAGTAAATAATTGAATAAGTTCAAATTACAGCAAGATTACAATGTAAATACTGTGCACTGAAAAACTAAAGATTCAACTAACTCCCTTGACTGATTTCTTACCTTAAGGATACCCCTGTGGGACAGTAGTAAGTTTGAGGTCTTGAGATCACGGTGTAGAATCCAGTTGTCATGGAGATGGTGGACAGCACGCAGCAGTTGCCTCATCAGGGTCTTTAACTCCCCAATAGTGAACATCTGCTTCTTCTGCCGCATTGTCTCCATCAGGCTCTTGAGATCATGCTCTACATAGTCCATCACAATGTAAATCTTGTCCATGTTGCTCCCCACAACAATCTCACGTACTCTGACTATGTTTTCATGCTGACCCTAGGATGAGATTAGATTTAAGTTGAAAACAAAAGGCAGGTAGGTGGCTTAAACAACATTTGCAGAAGGCTATCATGTGACGTAAAGTGTGGAAAGATGCTATATACTGTAATAACTTGCCTTTCACTGCACAATGAATCTGTCCTTATGTAAATATATCATATATCTACGAGAGCCAAGTTTTCTCAGCTCAAGGATTAGGTAACAGGGGATACCTTTATTCTACTGGCTCAGTATTTCCATATACAGTACAGTATACATACTGTATAACTTAACTGTAAAAGATTTACACACAAACCTTCATGAGGGTGTTGACTTCCCTTAGTGATGTTATGGGGAAGCCCTCTTTCTCCTTTTCCATCTTAAGTCTCTTCAGTGCTACAATCTGATTGGTTGCCTTCTCTCTAGCTCTGTACACCACACCATAGGTTCCTTCTTCTATCCTGTAACAAATCACACAAGGGTACTAAATTACTGTAAGGCTTTTCCACAGTAACTGTACTGTACTCTTTCACTTCTGTTCTAGCCGAATTACACACAAACAAATATTATTTCAATGGTGGGATTTATCTCACAAGTCTGCTCACCAAACATGACATATGAATTGCATGAAAGAGGCTGTTAGCCAGAAACATAAATTTAAAGAACAATATCTATATCAGTAGAGCATACAGTTTACAGTAAATGAAGCTTTCTTGAGACCTGGTATTGTATATAGTATCAGCCATATTAATTAATGCAATGACGTCTACATTACTTTTCTTCCATAATACTGTACACCATCTTAAAAAAGAAGTATAAAAAATACTAATTCACTGCAGGATTGATTTAAAATAATTTCCTAATGGGTTAAAAGACAATCCTGTAAAACAAATCAATACATCCAATTACACTTTACCATACAAGTACAGTATTATGCATGTGAGCTATATCTTACACCAACCTGTCTTATAGTACTTCATTCCTCAAACTGAAGGGAAAGAATAATAATTGAACTCAAGAATCTTTACTGAAAACTTGGCTTTCAATAACATGACAGCAATCTTATTCTTAATGTTTTCTGTTAATTTAAAAAAAAAGGGGGAAAACAAAATAAAAGTGATGACTGGATGCATAAAGGTGATGACATAAACTCTGTACAAATAGGTACACTTTGACCAGTGTCCACTCCTCAAACAGTCCCAATGTCTTACCTATTTAGACATTCAAATTCATCTACAGAACGGCAGCCCATTATTGCAGGGAAGTAAGAAGGTAGCTGTTCCTTCAACTCCAAGGGAGACTCAGGTGAAGAGTCTGGCAGGTACTGGTTGGTGTCCTCTCGGTCTGATCTTTCCTCCACACTGTTAATGATACCATAGGACCTTAGCAGTACAGCATGTTCAGTATATACAGTATATAATGAACAATAGTACAGTGTATATAAGATTTTAGCTATGTCAATAGTGTTTCTTCTACAACACCGGAATGTAACTAGAAATTAAAATATGAATTTTTTATGGGTGGACAGGTTATCAGAAGCATGGAAGATTATTAATGTAGACAAGCATGGTAAACAACAAAAGTAATACAACTAACGGTGAAGTGTCCTTGTAGTGTTGTGCCTGAGAAGGTGATAATGTACCTGACCTTCCCGACTCAGTTTGTGCACTACCAGATGCTGACAATTGATCACCTGCAACGGAAGAAGTACAGGAACTAGAGTTTTCATAACTTCTGGTTTGTATATACACACAGTTCTCAGTATGAGAGAAGTAAAAACTGGACGGTTAATTTTAGCATTCACTCATTCTTCCACTCTCAGTCACATGATCACACCAGATTATATTTTGCACCCAGCAAGGATTCAACCCAAATGTTATCACCAAGTCATTGCTCTGGGCTCAGTCATTTCTCCTCTACCTATACCATTTTTCCAACAAACTAAGTATGAACTTGGCAGACTCTTTGCTAGAGATTGAAAAAAAACTTGACTCTTTTCCATCTCAAAGTTTAACAGACACATATTTCAGTAGAATGCTATCCTGTCTCAAATGATCTTAATCATACTGTACAAAATATTAAAATTATTTTACAGAGCATCTTTCTGTATACGTACAGGATAATGTATGTAACATATATTCAGCACTGTAATACCCTGTCTCACTAACTTATAAAGTATCCTGAAAACTTACCAGAATCCTTTCCTCTTTTATCAGCTGTCTCTTCTTTATCTTCTTCCTCCACATCTGTTTCAGTGCTAGTGCTGTCAGAATCTACAGAGAAACGATAGAAAGAAATATTTAATACTAGACTTATGCAACATATTTATCAAAAACAAAATTACATATCTCTCTCAGGTGCAGTATCAATTCCTTAGACCTTTACTAATCACCACCACCAACAGCCCACACCAAAATTAGCACCACACACATGCATGCACAAACACATACTCATTTACACTTAGTATAGAACTTAAACCCTTTGGTCTAAATACTTTAAATGCTTGGCCTGGTGTGAGAGTAGGTTTCAGCTAGTGAGTGGCATTACTTGTTAAACATTGTCAATACTCATACACACAGCATATTGTATACAGTATTTGGAATACATGATCCCTTACCTAAGGTAAACTATCACTTTTGGAAAAGGGCTAGCTGTGATTAAATCATTTTCACAGTAAACCATTAAATAAGTAGGTTAGGTTGCAATAACTCCACTCCATCCATCTGAAGTGGACCCCTGATGTAAGTGTTAATAACAGGTGCTTCAATACAAACAAATTATGAAAACTAATTTCCACTGAGAGTGCTAAGAAATGAACCTTTGCCAGGCTGAACATCACATATGCTTCAAACTTTTACCAAAAACAAAACAGAATATACCGGTATGTTAACACCATCTAAAGCACACCTTTTATTGACAATGTAGAGCAAATACAACAATAAAGCCGTTTCAAATGGTATTTACAACAGTTTCTACAATTTACGGTGTTCTGCCTGGTGAGTTCAAATCCTACCATTGTCAATCGAGTTATTTTTCAATAATTTGTCAGGGTAGTACCCAGTAAACATACAACATGAACAAACACACAAAGTAAAAAAACGTATCCAATGGTTACTGCATCAACTCACTGTACTGATTCCTCTGAGGAGGAGTTGGTGAGCGAACCCTCTCTGTTGGGTGACGAAGGACATGGGAGAGGAACAAAAGGCAACGAATGTAATTGCTGCATACAATATATACAACACTTACATAAAATACATTATAATAAGTTGTTCATTTAATCTATTCAATGTATCCATTATTCTTATAGGGTGGAAACTTAAATCAAACCTTCAAGTGAAAAATAGCCAAATTACCAAAGCACATGCCTAAATTACACCCAAAAGTGTGCCAATACAGTATACAACCTTAACATTTATGGTGGCAAAATCAATATAACAATCATGAACCTAACCCTATCATTCCCTGTTATGTCAATTTACAATACAGAAATAAAATAAATGTAAGACTTTCCCAATCATTTACAATACAGGTACTTCTAAACCATTAAAAATATATATATATATATATCATAATAAAATATTTTACTCAATCATCAAGTGAAACTATCAAAACTTGAAAGTGTGTGTGTGAAAACTCCCCGGTACTGAGATGGTTAAAGCAGTACTAATTCTGTACAGTAATTTAATAATTAACAATTACAGTACAAGTATATTTTCTTTATCAACATTATAAAGGCAAGAAAATTACTGACCTGAATCAGATTCGCTGTCAGAGGACCCACTTCCCGCTGAGTCAGTTTGGTTGCCTCCTGCTCTTCCCCTCTCTTCCTCCTTTTTCTTTTTCTTCTTTCCTTCTTCATCTGACCCCTTATGTACTTCAGGTTTGGCAATGTCCCTGTAGCTCATTTCTTCTTCATCTTCATCACTTACGATTGTCACGGCTTCAGGGTCATCTGTCCAATATAGTATTATATATATATCATGTTCATTTTCATTATTTGTAAATGGCTCTTATAGTACAGTATTCTCATCTCTGCATCCTCATTTGGTGATAAGTTAAAAAAATATTCCAGCAAACCCTGTTACAATGACAATCTTGAAAAGTAAAATAGAGTTTATGTTCTGATTTTTACATCGAGTCACATTTTTACCGTTGTCATTTTATCAAGATTTTCACTAACTTTCTTCCTTAGCAATACAGTACTTTCTTTAATGTACCGTACCTTTCACACCAACACACATAGAATACAAACAGCCTTCCAAGACATTTGAAGTCAAGTGTTCAATGATACAAACTTGCTGCTATAGTTAAAAGTAACCTGCAACCCTAACAAGCATAATCAAATAGGCCATGAAATAAACTTTTTACAACACTGCTAAACAGATACAGATAAAAACATCCTCTATCCCGCAAAAATCTTCACTCATCACCTGGGTGGGAGTAGACTTCTTGGTGGTGGTGATGCTTACGCCTCTTGTGAGAAGACTGAAGGTCCGAGGGGGAGTGTGGTCTTGCATGTTGGCGATGTGACATAAATTCTCCACTCCCTCCACTTACACTGCCACCTCCTCCTCCACCTCCTCCTACCCTGTGCCGGGCTATCTGCTCCTCTCGTCTCTCCTCCTCTCGCCTCTGTCTTCTGCTCTCAGCTATTTGTTGTGAGAGTTCCTTCTGTTTGTCTATTGACAAAGTACATAAACAACAACTAATATAATATACTGTATCTGTTAGTAATAAGAAAACATTTTAATTTCAATGAAGAGTTACCAGTATACGTTTTTTAAATGACTGATTTGGTGAAACATGAATGTGTTTTCTATTAAAAGTAAACTACCGGTAAATAATAACACTGGCAAACAGTGACATAAATAGAAAACAACAGATATTAAACAAACTCTGCTTCTATGAAGCATGAAAGAATATCCCCTGGCAATGCAATTTTTTTTATTTACAGTATCAGTTTTGAACAACAGCAGTAGCGATAATGCTTGTTTACAATTATATCCAAGTTTTATCATTCATAGATTTAATACATTGTATTGTACTATAACAGAAAAAATAAAAAAATAATACAAAGACCTCTTGTACCTACTCATTCTTATTTTGTTATACACTAGGCTGTACTGCATGTGAGTGAATTTTTTCAACTATTATAATATATTCATGAATATAGCATCGTAAATGAAATAAAAATATCCAGCACCGCTTAGCAATATTTTGACTAAATTTGTCACACATCAGAGAAGGTTACTATACATACATGTTTGTTCAACTCACAATTCCTAAATTTCCAATGGAGACTCTGGCCTTTTGACCTTGTGTATATAAACCTGTCATTCAGTAGGTACGGTACAGAACAGAATAGCCATATGAATGAAATGAAGTTATTTAGATCCATACCAAAAGCATTTCCTCATGACCTGAACCTACTTAAAAATATATACATTTTTATGATCACCTACCCGCACCAAGAATTCTCTCCATCCTTCTTTCTCTCTCGGCTCTTTCTCTTGGTGATAGTTGGATCAATGCTTGTCGTTCTTCCCCTCGTCGGTGGTGAGCGTGGTACTGAGCATAATCATTAGGCCCCAATCCCCCACCTCCTCCTCCACCTCCACTTCCCATACCACTTCGGCTCTGATGCTCTCGATGATAATCAATTCGTTCGTATTGTTCTCGCTCATCTACGTAGTAATCTTCTCGTTCTCTCTCACCTCCTCTCCGTCTCTGCAGTTCAAAGAATATGGAAGAGATTAACAAATATATATCATGGATGAATACAATAATGGTAAAAGTATTACAAATTTATTTACTGGATAAGAAAAATTTTTGACCACTCTTTAACACAGGAAAAATCATCAAATGTATTATTCTAGCCGCCACACACCCCATAATCTAGAATGTGCATTTCTCTCCCTCTCTTACTGAGGACCTGTTCCTTTCTCTCGCTTTTCATTCACTTGCACATTTTTTTCCCTCTCTACCTTTCTCTCTCTCTCAGATACTAACAACACAGCTAAAAGTCAAACTTAAAGCAGTTAACCCGAATATGTGAGTGAAAGTAGGAATGAGGGATTGAGAAAGAGGACAAGGAGACATGACAATGGACACACAAAATCCATCTTCATATATATAAGTATAGACACAAATCTATGGTTCCTAAATGCAGACTTCATTCAATAACTTTACCCTGAAAAAACACTACTTACCATTTCCCTCTCAGCCACTTTTCTCTTCTCTACTTTGCTTCGGGCTTCCATGGCATGTCTTTCACTCTTACTACTCCTCTCATGTCGTTTCTCATGTCGCCGCCCATCTCGTCGATCGCCCTCACCACGCTCCCTGAGAAAAGTCAATGTGTAAATCAACTACATATTCTCGGGGCTGCTCGGTCAGACAGCTTGAGGAACTTCAACAACAACTATATACTCATTTAACTCATTGATAGTCTGATAATACTGACATCTTGAAAGTGAAACTTTGCATTATGGTTGTTATTACATGCACAGAATGAAAATAGCAATACACATTGACAGGGTTATATATCAACAGGATCTTTAGATGGCTCCTATATTGCTCAGGATTGCTTAGGATCACAAAATTTGGAAGATAATGCTCTGGGTACAGTTTTTGAGGCACAAAAGCCAGAGCCGCAGAATTAACCAATTATACATGACAGATCTTGCCAGTGTTTACATTTTCTCACTTTTTCAAACATCACTGTAACGTATAGTATTTCAATTTGTGTGATTGCAATAATTTCTTATTGCAATAATTTCACTTTATAGAATGCAACTGAAATGAGGCTGGTAAGTACTGTACTGGATTATAATGTATACTGTAGGTACTGTATGTATCAGCCACCAGATAAATTCTCTAAACTCCTGAAACAGGCTGTGTGTAGGTAGGTACAGCTCCCCGACATTTTGAAGACATACACTTGAAACGGACCTCATTATGCATAAGGCAGGATGAAACGTGTGCATGTCCTAGCCTATACGGTACTTAATATGTGGCTCATTTCATAGGTGTACAGTACGTACCAAGTGTCCTTAGTTACACGTATTTGAGCTGAGAATACAATAGTTTGGTTATTACTGTGCAGTACCTGTGTCTTCTATGTGTACGGTGTCGCTCCTCTTGACCTCTACGGTGTCGTTCTTTGTGCCGCTCACTTTTGTGACGGTGTCGCTCTCTCTTCTCACGCTTCTCTCTCTTCTCTCTCCGTTGTACCACTGCCTGTGGGGGCTTAATATCAAGACTGTCTCCTTGGTCCCCATCATAGGATGACATGCTGTTGAGGGAAAGAAAATTCTATAATATTCAAAATATGTGAATATGTTCCATTACAATATGTACAGTATACTGATACATTATACCATGCCAGTGATGTATACAGTATATACTTACAAGTTTACACAAGAAATTATTTGGTTATACCGTAATTATTTATTTTCAAGTATATATTGGTTGTATGCCAGTTGCCTTTCCAAGTAAATATAGGTACAGGTGTATATATATATATAATAACAATAAATTATACAAAAATTGGTGGGAATCATGTATTAACCAGAACAAGAATTACAGTGGAGTTGGTTTAATTGAATTTAACAAGTTTGGCTGATTATGAAAATGGTCATTCATCAGTATAAATATTACCGGTACTTACGGTAAGTCAATCCTAACATTATCTGATATAAGAGAGTTGTAGACGTAGTACCTCCGCAATACTGTTTGTATGATAAAGTGTCAATGCAGAGCCCCGTCGATTAAGCAGTGCCCGGCAGGCAAATATTGTTAACAAAACCAGCTCCAATACACTTATGGTAGGTGGGTGATGGCACAATAGTGTGGAGCAGTTCCCAGCAGGCTCTATACCATCATGCCCAAATCACAACTACCAAATGTTTCACATGAATATTGGTACTGGTTTTGAAAACAATGTTTGCCCGCCAGGCACTGCTCGATCCTGTGGATGGGGCCTTAGAATAGAAGCTGTGATTATTCTCTTTAAATATGATCAATAAAATAAGGGTGATGAAGCCATTATTTAATTTCATGTTTATAATGGTTGGCCAACAAATCCACAGCGAGTGAATTATGTAAGTTACTACACCGGGATACGAATTAACCATAACCCAACCTAACTTAATTAACCTACCCTATCAATTCAGGGTATTAGTAGAGAATTACTCCATTCTTGGCGAGGGCCACGCAGTCTTACCACATCCAGGTAGGTCCCGGGAATTTACCCCAGTCACTTTGATAGTTTACCACGGTTATATCCTGGTAGTTTGCCCACGTTAGGACCTGGTAGTCTGCTGTGGTCTAGGTTAGGTCAGACTAATTTCCAAATTAAAAGTGTCTTAGAATGATCCAAAATAGAGGGTAATGATACTAAACTAAGTTAGGCTAAGTTATACAATATAAATTAGTGAATGGAATACTTCTCTACTTTTACCCAATTCTGAACCAGTGACCCCCTGAATAATCCCCCCTCCCTTACATCAGTTAACTACTTTATAATTATATACCTGAAGTCATCCTCCTCCACGTCGTTCTCCTCGGTGGTAATGTGGACGGCTTGGTGACGGGGGCGACCTTCCTCCCTTATTTCACCATCTTCTTCATGACTATCCATTACAAAGTACACACACACACTCACTCACTGTTCTTACTAGGCCCCTACTTCTCTTTTCAATGTTTATGGTGGTAAATATCTCTGTATATGTACTGTATACTGGTTTATGGTCGGTATAAACACACACTAAAGTTAGTTTTGTATTTAGGCAACAAACACACACGTCGATTAATAATCACAGATTCACTTATATTGGTTGTACCGTTAATGTCAGCGCTTTCACTAATCTATTACCTCCATCTGAGTACTTCATTTATAATTTTAAATGCATACTTTGAAGGAGAATCATATAAATACTGAGATAAGCATATACACACGCCACTTGGCTTGTCCCACACTCCCGCCCGGTAAGCATCAAGCGAACGTTTTAACATGTATAATATAAACAATACCATTTATTATCTATTAGGCTTTCATATACATATAGTTATTGATAAAATAATATTATTTAACATAATATCAAGTACTGAATTAATAAAAACTACCGGATATATTATTATTTTCCACTGATGCTGTAGTTATAAACTACTGTCTCTGTTATGCGTATATCAACCCAAAACTACCCAAACAGTATAAGTAAGTGTAGTCATTGCCTTATTTGTTTACCCATAGAAGTTTTACCAAAGGAAGGCTCTAACCTATGAGTGACATAAACAAGCAATATGATTACTCGTCTTGCAGAAACCAAGGCTAGTACATAAAAGGGGAAAATTATCATTTTAATAAGCCTGGCAGGCCGTGGCTAGGATGAGAGAGGGTGATGCAGGTAGGACAGCAAGCATGAAGGAAGTAGAATGGAAAAATAAAAATAAAAAGGGAGTGGTTGGGACCGAAGGTGAGATATAACATTTTGGTTCCCTGTACAGTCGGCGGCAAAAGTCCTGTCGCCTCACCTACATCACCGAGACGAGCAGTGTTCATGGACTAGAAATAGCCTATGCACGTTTTCTACACTTAATAATCTCGAGTCTATGAACATCGCGTGCCTCGGTGAAGCAGGTGAGGCGACAGGACTTTTGCCGCCGACTGTACATGGGTCACTTTTTCAGCAGATAGTGTCTGCCATTGTTTCGTGGTGGGATACTGCAAATTTGTGCAAAACACTAACTTCAGCACAGTTACTTCCCTTCCCACAAATAGCCTACTTGAGCGTCCACATCTCAGCGGACATGAGGTGGAACACACATAATATAGGTAGCATCAAAACCAAAGCTATTTTTGTTTATAGTAGGGTCCTGACCATTAGTGGCCAGTGTGCAGTACTGCCAACATCACAGCTGGTAATACCCTCTCTACGGGGGGCGCCATATGACCTTGCTGTTGAGGCACCTAATATCAACAGAGTTTATTATTACAACCTGTTAGCTTTCTCTTCACAGGAGAATGTATATTTTAGGGTATTGAAATAGTAATAATGTTTTGCAATTTATTCTTGAGCATCTCTAACCCTTTATAATTGTGTTCTACATATCTTACCGATATGCTTATACTGTACATTTCATATTAAGCGTGTTTTTTATCCTTTGCATTCTTTCCAATTATCCTTTCATCCACGTCTGTGTTTGTTTATGGATATCTGATTATAGTATTCAGATTATTTTTTCAATTCTATCTATTTCTCATTTGTTTTAATAAGGAAATTAATTTACATAAAAATGACCGAGATCAGTCTGCTATAAGCTTTTAGGATAATGAAGTAACCATGTAATTTTTTTTATTTTTATTTACAAATAATGTTTTGGTGATAAAGCTGTAAAATAAATACTGGAAAATTAGTAAGCCTGTAAGAAACCGTCGTAAATTAGATCTTAATAAAAAAAAGATACCAGTATACATCTGAAAAATAAAATTTTTGCAATTTTATCTGAAAAAGAAAAATGTTGCAATTAGAAATCTGAAAAGAAAAATGTTTCAATTGGAAATCTGAAAAATATTTTTTTTTCAATTATATCTGAAAAAGAAAAATGTTTCAATTGTAAATCTGAAAAAGAAAAATGTTTCAATTGTAAATCTGAAAAAGAAAAATGTTTCAATTAAACCTGAAAAAAAATGTAATTAAACCTGAAAAGAATCGACTAAATAAAGTACAAATCAAACCTGTAAATAACAAATGTAATGGTTAATTCTGTAAATGAGAAAGGAATCTTGAATTATATTAAAACCTGTAAATGAAAATCAAGGTTGATTTAGAGAAGTAAAAAGGTAAAGATACCCACCCTTTATGAACGAGGAGATCAGTAGGTATAGTTGATGCAGCAGTGGCAGTGATGTGATGGTAGTGGTGGTAGTGGTGGCAGGAGCAGTGGTAGTAGTAGTGGTAGTGGTAGTAGTAGAAGCAGTTGAGTGTCGATGGTGGTAGTTGTAGTGATGTGATGGAGTGGTGACAGTAGTGGTAGTGGTGACAGTAGTGGTAGTGGTGGTAGTAGTAGTAAATATTAGTAGTAGTGGCAGAAGCAGTGGTGTGTCGATGGTAGTGGTGGTAGCAGTCAACAGCAAGCACATGTAAACAATATACCATTAGTACTGTATAAGTCTGGTTTATACGATTACAACAAATAAACATGACAAGGGATCCAAGAAAAGACTTAAAAAAACTGAGGTACCAAATTAGAGCCATACTGGATTTGAACTTTCATACCCCTGTGGTCTAGACTATGGCTGTGTGTGTCAAGTGTTAAACTCCAATATTAATTGATATATACGTGTTTTATTTACACATTTTGGACTCTGAGAATTAGGAGTACATGCCAGAGAAGTGATAGGCCAAATAGTGAAGGAAACTAAGCCTGAAAATTATAGTGAAAGAACTTGTGATCACCTCTTGCGTCGCCTCCTGTATACTGTGTGCCTGGTTTGTCCTCCACGTGGGTCGTCCTCTCGTCCTCCACGTGGGTCGTCCTCTCGTCCTCCACGTGGGTCGTCCTCTCGTCCTCCACGTGGGTCGTCCTCTCGTCCTCCACGTGGGTCGTCCTCTCGTCCTCCACGTGGGTCGTCCTCTCGTCCTCCACGTGGGGTCGTCCTCTTGTCCTCCACGTGGGGTCGTCCTCTCGTCCTCCACGTGGGGTCGTCCTCTCGTCCTCCACGTGGGTCGTCCTCTCGTCCTCCACGTGGGTCGTCCTCTCGTCCTCCACGTGGGTCGTCCTCTCGTCCTCCACGTGGGGTCGTCCTCTCGTCCTCCACGTGGGGTCGTCCTCTCGTCCTCCACGTGGGGTCGTCCTCTCGTCCTCCACGTGGGGACGTCCTCTTGTCCTCCACGTGGGGACGTCCTCTTGTCCTCCACGCGAGTCGTCCTCCCGTCCTCCACGTGGGTCGTCCTCTCGTCCTCCACGTGGGGTCGTCCTCCACGTGGGGTCGTCCTCGTCGTCACTGGTCACCCTGGCTGGAAGGAAAATACAGGGTGATGCAAGGGAAGTGTTCCATAGCTCACCCTGCCTTTATTTACACCTGCCTACACATTGTCATATTCAATTTCATATTTTCAAGGTATCATATCAATATCATATATCTGTATCATGCAGGTATATATTATCAAATATCAGTATCATATATCAAGCAAAATAAGTATAATCAAGTACTTTCATAACATAATATACTATACTGTAAATACCCGGGTGCCTCTTCTCAGTTGTTCTCTGGTCACTCTGGAAAGAAGGAGACGAACATAAATAAACTTGTTCACAGTAAAAAATTGTCGTCTGTGCATAAACTAAACACAAATTAATACCTTATAAACTATAGAATTTAAGTACATAACAGGGCTTAAAAATAAATACAAGTACAGATAAATATACAGGACCAAACGAATGCACAGAATTTCTAAAATGATTCACACACAAATATGCAAATAGAAAATACACGTGAATATATGTAAATAGAAAATACACGTGAAAATGGACATAATAGCAATACAGAAAATTACATAATACATAACATGAAAAATGCATAAAATGAGATATGCATAAAATGAGATATGCATAAAATGAGGGGGAGAGGGAGAGGGGACACATGCACACGACACACGTAACAGACACTTCAAATGGGGCCCCTTATCAAGTCGCGTCGCCTCTAAACACGTCTCATCCTTCCATATGCTCAACGAGGAGCCCCATATCAGGTGTGTCTTTCATATGTCTGCAACTGTACATTGGGTATACCACTTGTGGGGGGAGGGAACTGTGGTAACGTGTATGATACAGTGGCTGGCCAATTAGGATATACCAGAAGAGTGGGTCACTATCCACCACATGCTTCAAAACCAAAGTCATAGAACATAATTCACAACTGTGGTTAATCTTGATAGTTGTAACTGATTGGTGTAACAAATATTAAATATGTAATTTTAAATTTGTAATGCATAATTATACTTTGTTATTCAAAAACTATAGTAAAAGAATACTATTGAAAGATTATGCATAAACATCGAATTAGAAGATATGCATACATGTATACACTGCATATTGAAATGTTATAATACACCGTAATATATACAAATTTAATAAAATTCATATCGATATCAAAGCATAAACAAGTCATGTATACTGTATGTAAAAATTGCAAGTGTGTAACATTTTGTAATAAAAACATGAGGAATAATATAAACCACAGTTCAGCACAATGTTATGCAGAACAAACATGGGCTGTAGTGGCTTCATAGTTTTTCTAGATTATCATGTTTCTGTTCATAATAATGAGTATTGCTGGCGGGTATATAGTTAGTAAACTCTATTCTTCGCCACCACAGTTGAATGAATTTTAATTAACGTCAGTACACCTTTCTTTGATCATTGTCGTCCCAGTCATTATCATAGTCTTTGTCATTGCTATTGTTGTTTTATTGTTAGATAATATTATTGTTAGTTATTATTATAGTTGGGTATATTGTTAGCAATTGTAACTGATATTATTATTAATTGGGTATAGTTAATGTTATTAGTTGGGTATAGTTATCTTGACGTATTGTTAGTGAAAGCTTGTAGCTATTGGTAGTGTATTGCTATACTACATTTTGTACACTGCTTGAATGCTAAATAGAACCCATGCGATACGTTGTTTTCATGCAACATACGGAGCTAACACTTTACTTCTCTCTCTAGTTCATGCATAGACGCAACGCAGGCACTCCAGTCAACACGACCCGTATCTCTGACCACAAACTATGATGAAGGAGCCAACATTTCTTAATACAGGTTTGGAACGAGGATATG
The DNA here is from genome assembly GCA_034508575.1 of Petrolisthes manimaculis. Lineage (NCBI taxonomy): Eukaryota > Metazoa > Arthropoda > Malacostraca > Decapoda > Porcellanidae > Petrolisthes > Petrolisthes manimaculis. The sequence goes on along the minus strand of JAWZYT010002934.1, from coordinate 12,296 downwards.
GCCAAAAGATCATAATGTTTCAGAAGTTGAGTAACATGATATTGGGGTTGTTATGTGACACCAAAGACCGTAAATTAATATGGGACAGATAGAGGGACCAGAACGTGACAACACAGATCACAGAACGTTGACAACACAGAAACCACACAACGTTGACAACACAGAAACCACAGAACGTAGCTACACAAACCACAGAACGTGACAACACAGGAACCACAGATCGTCTGGTGCCACAGTGATGTTGCTGATGGAGATCCACACTGCATGAGCCTCCACAGAGATATCTGAAGAAAAACAATATGTAAGACAATTTCAGGTTGAGTATTTGAATAAAAAGATAAAAAATAAAATAAATCGGATACTGATGATAACCACGTGCTTCTATGCAGCACAACGGGGATTTTATCATAAGCATGTGACGTCAATATAAATAAACAAAGAAACCCTCTCCAACATAGTCTGCAGTGAAAATTACCGATTAAAGACTTGTAATGTAAATAGTCCTGTTAGTATAATAAGTAAGGGCCGTCATATGAAGCACTTAGTTTCCAATGGTTATGTCAGCAATGATTCCTTGACAATAACGCACATGCTCTTTGTTCCACAATTTTGACAAGAGTGATGAAATGTAATTGTGATAAACTATAATAAATTGTAAAGTATTGCAGTGACCCAAGTTGTTCTGTGTTACCTAAAAAAAAAAAAAGACTCGAAATCAAGGTAAAAGCTACATATATATTACTTTTGAGGAAATTTGGAAAAACAGACACGAAATTTTTAAACAACAATTCAATAAACATCGAATAACAAGCAAGAAAACTGCAACAACCGAACGATTTATTGATTGATTGAATGATTGATTGAATGATTGATTGATTGAATTATATTAGGCGCCACAACAGCGAGGTCATATGACGTTAGAGAAAGAAGATGATTGAAATGTGGGACAGCAAACACAAAAGACAAATGAAAAAAAAAAAAAAAAGAGGGACAGGTGGAGAAGTGAAGGCCCCTTTTAGTAGACTTGTACGACCTGCAACAAGCGAACCAACTCACTCTGAACACTGAAGGAAAATAGCTGAAAGAATAATACAACTAAAACTGGAATGAGGTTTTTAACGGAGCAGACGGGCGGCGGATCCTACTGTTTTATACTTAGATGAGGCAGAATGGGTCCCACGGCAGTTGTAGAGCCCCATTACCCAGAGAGAGGAAAAGAGACACCGTGATTGCCAGTGTGTGTGTGCGTGTGTGTGTGTGTGTGTGTGTGAGTGAGAGAGAGAGAGAGAGAGAGAGGAAGGTGTTGGAGAATAAGACTAAGTGCGAATAGGAATGTGTGCGTGCGAGCGTGTGTGCATATGAGAGAGAGAGAGAGAGAGAATAACATATAAGTGTAAGAGAGGGAGTGCAATGAGGGAAGGGAAAAGATCTGAAGGAGTGTTAATGTGCAGGAGAACGAGTGAGGAGGCTTCAGGGAGTGGTAGTGGTGGTAGTGGTGGTAGTGGTGGTAGTGGTGGTAGTAGTGTTCGAGGTGGTAGTAGTGTTCGAGGTGGTAGTAGTGTTCGAGGTGGTAGTAGTGTTCGAGGTGGTAGTAGTGGTGTTGGTAGTGTTGGTAGTGGTGTTCGAGATGGTGGTAGTGGTGTTCGAGATGGTGGTAGTGGTGTTGGTAGTGTTGGTGATGGTGGTAGTAGTGTTGGTGGTAGTGGTGGTGGTGGGGGTAAGAACGAGGTTTGGGAAATGAAAGCTGAGTGCAGAGAACGAAGAAAATGTTACCAAAATGAGAAAATATTACAAATTGAGAGAGAGAGAGAAAGTGTGTGTGTGTGTGAGTGAGAGCGTTTCTCTGGTGTCTTGGGAGGACGTGACGATGGCAAAGGAATGAATACACACAACCTATACATCCGATAAAGGGGATTGTTTATATACATCTGTGGTTCATTGGAGCGCCTCGATTCCTCCAAAGTATGTCACGAAACAGGAGGACCAGATGAACGAAAATAATGGTGTCGGGTTGCTTGGAATAGATAGAAGTAACCAGTTGTTCCACATTAACCAACACTTAAATTACACTATGCAATCAGGTTCCTATACTTTTCGTTTGAGGACCCTGTGATCGTGTATGAAAATTGGAGGCTTCTGATTCCTCCTAACCATGCCACGAAACAATCTCCTTCCATATTATACAGTATAGGTATGTGGTGTTTTGTGGCAATATTCGAAGGACTCATTTATATCCAATTTTTTATACGACATCACAGGATCCGTAACCGTGATTGAGCAAACCAAGTTATTCATCTGCTGTTTTGTGGGAGGGAAAGCATCATTGCTGTTTTGCATTGTGGGACTGTGTTGTGTTGTGTTGTGTTGTGTGTTGTGTTGTGTTGTGTTGTGTTGTGTTGTGTGTTGTGTTGTGTGTTGTGTTGTGTTGTGTTGTGTGTTGTGTTGTGTGTTGTGTGTTGTGTTGTGTGTTGTGTTGTGTGTTGTGTTGTGTGTTGTGTGTTGTGTGGTTACATGGGTGGGAGTTAATCTGGGCCTCGGTGACTGGCATCATGCTCGGAGCCCCTATGTTCAGTGTCGGAAATAAAATAAAATAAAAAAATAAAATAAAATAGGGAAGAGAGGGGGGAGGGGGGAAAGGGAAGAGAAGGGGGAGAGGGGGAGTAGCGGGAGAGGAGGGGGAGTAGCGGGAGAGGAGGGGGAGTAGCGGGAGAGGAGGGGGAGTAGCGGGAGAGGAGGGGGAGTAGCGGGAGAGGAGGGGGAGTAGCGGGAGAGGAGGGGGAGTAGCGGGAGAGGAGGGGGAGTAGCGGGAGAAGGGGAGTAGCGGGAGAAGGGGAGGGAAGAGGCGGAGGGGAGGGAAGAGGCGGAGGGGAGGGAAGAGGCGGAGGGGAGGGAAGAGGCGGAGGGGAGGGGGAGGTGAGGGGGAAGGGAAGGAGGAGGAGGAAAGAGGGAACAAAAATGACAACTTATGACCCAGGCAGTATACAAAGCCTCGATCGAGTGAACGAAAAAATAACACTACAACTTATGGCACAAACTGTATGACTTTACAAAGGGGAGAATCTCTGGTTGGTAAAGTCGACGGATTCCTCCAAACTATAGGCCAGGAAACACGAAGGCCATGGTGTTACGATAGGGGGTTTATGTTTCGTGATATGGTTTGCAGGTTATAGTTGCCCCCCTCCAGTTTATCCCGACAACATGAACACTACTACAGATTATACACTTTTAATGGGTATATAGTGCATTTGTTGTTGTTGTTGTTGTTGTTGTTGTGGGTGAATCTGGAGCAACTGATCCCTCCAAACAACGGGATAGCATTATATTTATTCATTGGTTCTGTTTCGTGACATACTTTGGAGGAATCAAATAATATTGCCACCAAACACCACCTACTGTATATGGAATTGTTTCGTGACATAATCAGGAGGAATCAGCAGCCACCACCATGCAGGTCTCATACACGATCACATGCTGGGTCCTTTAACAGTCGAGAGTGTATCCCCCCTCCCTCTCCAACTCCTCCAGTGCTACCCCCCGCGGGAGACGGGTGGTAATGAGGGCATCCAAGAGAAGATAAGACATCCCCTTACGACCACCTGGAGACTTGGTCCTGATGACTGTCCCTGGTGCAAGACGGATCATTCTCCATCCATCCATCCTCGGGGACCGTCTCCACCATCTAGGCTCTGCAAGAAAGGAGATACGTGTACCATTTACAAAACAAACTAAACTTTATTTTGGTGCTAATGATGCCTTGTATAATTTGCCTGCCCATTAACCCCGTTTTCTCACTGGATGTGTTTGTATGTTTATTTAAATACTATGGATAATCTACATGTATAATAAAAATGCACTGGTGTGTGTTTTTTAATGGGGTAATTATTATGCATTGGACACAGTGGAGAACTACCGATTCTTCCCATCCACCCACCTACTGTATAATTATATACTTCAAAAATCACTCCCACATAAATATTACTTTGTCCAGAATAGAACCAGGCGTGGAGATGAGGGTAGAGAAGATGTGGTAAGTTAAATGACTGTTTGGTGAAGGAAATAGGTTGGTGGGATATGGCGGTAGGGAAGGATATAGAGGAGGAGGGAATAGGAGGGAAATAGAGGAGGAGGGAAATAGAGGAGGAGGGAAATAGAGGAGGAGGGAAATAGAGGAGGAGGGAAATAGAGGAGGAGGGAAATAGAGGAGGAGGAAAATAGAGGAGGAGGAAAATAGAGGAGGAGGAAAATAGAGGAGGAGGGAAATAGAGGAGGAGGGAAATAGAGGAGGAGGGAAATTAGGGTGGGGTGGGTGGTGTAGGGAAATGGTGTGGGTAGGGTGTGGGGTATGACGGGGCTCATGAAGTGGTGTGTGTGTGTGGGGGGGGGGGTGCACTATTCCCGGTGGGCCTGAGTGGCTAATTAGTTGGTGTTGGTGGTGTGGGATTTCCTCCTCAACTTGGCCGCCAACGCTGACAAAAATACCCACACTTTGGTCTCAGTTTCACATTGGTCCCTTTGTGTCGGGGACATTTCAACACACACAAACAAACACACATGCACACAGACACATACACACATGCACACAAACAATACACAAACAAACAAACACACATGCACACAAACACATACAAACACACATGCACACAAACACTAACAAACACACATGCACACAAACACTAACAAACACATATGCACACAGACACATACAAACACACATGCACACAGACACATACAAACACACATGCACACAAACACATACAAAATCACATATGCACACAAACACAATATATAAACACAAT
>JAWZYT010002934.1:0-2500 GCA_034508575.1 Petrolisthes manimaculis | reverse complement strand
TCAGATACATACAAGCTCACAGACACACACAAGCTCACAGACACACACCGAACACGTAAACTCACACGCACACACGCAAATTATCTCTTGCACACAAGCTCACCTACATTCACACACTCAACCCCCTCCCCCCCCTCTCTCTCTCACACACACACACACACACACATACTTGCTCGCTGAGGGATTTGGCTGAACTGTTATGGCTCTAAAGGAGAAATGAGATGGGAAACGGAGGAGAGTGGAATGTGGAATGAGGGATGAAGAAGATGAGGAGGAATGGCGGACAAGAGAATTAAAGAGGAAGGAAGGAAGATCACGCTAGCTATATAGGCCTGGCAGAACCTGTAGCACGGAGAAAAAAATAAGGTAGAGAGGGTGGGACAGCAAGTACGATGGTAAAAGAAATGAAAGGAAGATACAAGACACGTTTTTAGTAAATTCAACGTCTCTTTTCATGCGGTCACTATATTATCAAAATGGGAATATAAATAGAAACATCTTGAATTGGTTATATTTTCCTAATAATATTGACTTAATCAAAGTTGCTGCTGGGCACTTAACTTGGTAATTATGCTCTCTATAACAGGCCTGACATAATCGCTTTAATGAGAGGGATTGGATTGATGGATATTAGGCGCCGCAACATCGAGGTCCTATAGCGCCAGAAAAAGGTGATTTTACTAAGAGGGATGGACAACAAACGTACCCTAATCAAACCAACATTACTTACCTCCACGGACGGTGAGGTGAATTGGATGGTGGTGGTGGTGGTGGAGTCAAGCCGGCAAGAACTGGACGAGTGTTTATATAAATGGGACTAAATCATTTCCATTTGGTAGACCATCTATTTAGTCATAAGTGCAGGATAACGGTATGCACCAGTACACTTTGTATATAAAGACACTGTTAAGGGGAAATTATCTCGTTGGTGAATTGAAAGGTTTCTAACATTACTAAACTATACCACGAAACAGATCCCCTATTAGTACTACACTGAAGGCCATTGTTTTCTGGTATTGTTAGGAGAAACTAGTGGTCTTCCAATTCACCAACGTAAGAATTTCCCCCTTCCTTATGGTTGTTGGATTGCAGGAGAGCTATAAAAAGGTGCCTGGGAAATTTGCATCCTCTCCGAACAAGGACCCTGTAAGAAATGAGCATCTTCTTCCTCCTTCTGCCCTCATCTCTGTCTGACTGTGTGGAGAGAAAACAACAGACATACGACGAACGAGAAGCGTGGCATAATTTCAACTGCATGGGTTCGTATTTATCAGAGTATAGTTCACTCATAAGTTAAGGTGGTAATTCACTTTTGTTACACTGGAGCGCCATGATTCCTCCAATGTATGCAAGGAAACAGGACCAGATGAACAAAAATAATGGTGTTGTGTTGATTAAAATAGTTTGGAGGAATCATTGCTCTAAACCTACCAACACTGAACTTCCGCCTTAAGAAACCTGTGATAGTGTAAGATAATTCGAGGCTCCTGATTCCTCCTGACTATACCACAAAACAAGCCCCTGCCAAAGAGGTGGTGTTTCGTGGCAATAATTGAAGGACTCATTCTCCTCCAATTGTTTTACTGCATCACAGGGTCCAGTAAGATATGGTTGGTAGGCGTCGTTCATTCAAGGCAAAGACTACAAGAACCCAACACTGCTTTGAAACCGTAACCAAGGAGTGTTGGTGAGCAATTGAACAGAGTTCGAACAAGTGAATTTTCCATACCATTTTCAACGTTGAGAGAGGTTTAGAAGACTCACTTGTTCGAACTCTGTTCAGTTGCTCACCAACACTCCTTGGACTCTGGTCAAGCACTATCAGCCATGGATGTACAAACGAGTGGATTCGCTCTTGGGTCGTTGGAGGTACAGTACAGTATACAGATAATGACGCACCACCAAATGTCAACTCTCAATTTCCCTAATTTGGGTTGAGATGTTTAGTAGGGTCTTTATAAAGTTCTCGATTGTAAAGATGCTTGAGCGAGTATATATGGTGACTGTTGTTGCTCAATAAATATAGAAGGAATTTTTATACCAAAGAGCATACATAGCAAATACACACACATACACACAGACAGACAGTCAGTCAGTCAGCCAGTTAGTCAGTCTCTCTCTCTCTCTCTCTCTCTCTCTCTCTCTCTCTCTCTCTCTCTCTCACAGAAGGATGAGAAAAAAGGAGGAGAAAAAAGAAGGAGAAAGAGGAGGAGGAGGAGGAGGAGGAGGAGGACAGCAAGCAGACAAGTCGTGAAAGAAATGAGTGTTGGAGATATCTCAGAAAATAATTAATACAATTGAAGACCACGAGACGAAAATATTATATCATTATCGTGCATTAAAAGTGAATTGCATGAAAAAGGGAGCCGAAACCAAGGAAGAGAATAATAAAAGAAATTGGAGATAAGAATGAAAAAGAAGGGATGATGGAAAAATGAAGGAGGGGGACGCAAGATGAAAAGAAAATATGAGAAAGCGTAAAGAAAGGAGGGAAGAAATG
>JAWZYT010002933.1:87500-95706 GCA_034508575.1 Petrolisthes manimaculis | reverse complement strand
GTAGTATGGTAACCAATGAGGTATAAGGTGTAGCTATAGGTTATATTGTTAGTTTTACACAGTGGTAGTATGGTAACCAATGAGGTATAAGGTGTAGCTATAGGTTATATTGTTAGTTTTACACAGTGGTAGTATGGTAACCAATGAGGTATAAGGTGTAGCTATAGGTTATATTGTTAGTTTTACACAGTGGTAGTATGGTAACCAATGAGGTATAAGGTGTAGCTATAGGTTATATTGTTAGTTTTACACAGTGGTAGTATGGTAACCAATGAGGTATAAGGTGTAGCTATAGGTTATATTGTTAGTTTTACACAGTGGTAGTATGGTAACCAATGAGGTATAAGGTGTAGCTATAGGTTATATTGTTAGTTTTACACAGTGGTAGTATGGTAACCAATGAGGTATAAGGTGTAGCTATAGGTTATATTGTTAGTTTTACACAGTGGTAGTATGGTAACCAATGAGGTATAAGGTGTAGCTATAGGTTATATTGTTAGTTTTACACAGTGGTAGTATGGTAACCAATGAGGTATAAGGTGTAGCTATAGGTTATATTGTTAGTTTTACACAGTGGTAGTATGGTAACCAATGAGGTATAAGGTGTAGCTATAGGTTATATTGTTAGTTTTACACAGTGGTAGTATGGTAACCAATGAGGTATAAGGTGTAGCTATAGGTTATATTGTTAGTTTTACACAGTGGTAGTATGGTAACCAATGAGGTATAAGGTGTAGCTATAGGTTATATTGTTAGTTTTACACAGTGGTAGTATGGTAACCAATGAGGTATAAGGTGCAGCCACTATACACTGGCTACCATTAAGAATTAGGAAATTGTTATATAAAGCGCTTCTGTGACCTACACCCTCCACAGGAAGGGTAGGTAAGTCTCACCCTCCCCTCCTCTACGTGGTGACCTCTGTGACCTACACCCTCCACAGGAAGGGTAGGTAAGTCTCACCCTCCCCTCCTCTACGTGGTGACCTCTGTGACCTACACCCTCCACAGGAAGGGTAGGTAAGTCTCACCCTCCCCTCCTCTACGTGGTGAACTCTGTGACCTACACCCTCCCCTCCTCTACGTGGTGACCTCTGTGACCTACACCCTCCACAGGAAGGGTAGGTAAGTCTCACCCTCCCCTCCTCCACGTGGTGACCTCTGTGACCTACACCCTCCACAGGAAGGGTAGGTAAGTCTCACCCTCCCCTCCTCTACGTGGTGACCTCTGTGACCTACACCCTCCACAGGAAGGGTAGGTAAGTCTCACCCTCCCCTCCTCTACGTGGTGAACTCTGTGACCTACACCCTCCACAGGAAGGGTAGGTAAGTCTCACCCTCCCCTCCTCCACGTGGTGACCTCTGTAACCTACACCCTCCACAGGAAGGGTAGGTAAGTCTCACCGTCCCCTCCTTTACGTGGTGACCTTGGGGAACACCTCCCTGTTCTTATCAGTATTTTATCTTATAGAGGATGAAGGTTAAGGTGAAGGGGGAGAAAGTGTGGGACACAATACCTTCACACACAGATGGGGTTAATAGTTTTATTGACGAGATTGTTTTTAAATTATAGTTGTGATTATTTTTTATAAGTGTACAGAATGTAATTTTGTTCCTTTTTCTGTTTTTTATTATAATTTGGTATTTAAAAAAAGGGAAAGAATGCCTGAGAGTAGTAGTGATTAATGTAAATGGAATGTTGAATGAAGTGAAAAGGAAAGAGAATGTGTAGAGTATTAGATAGAGTAAAATAGATGTGTGTAGGGTGTCTGAAACTCATATGAAAGGATGGGGGGAAGAGTGTGGTAATGGAGGGAAGAGTGTGTTGTGGGAAGGAATGGAAGGTGTAATATATACTGTGTAATGATTTACATAGAGTGTGGTAATGGAGGGAAGAGTGTGTTGTGGGAAGGAATGGAAGGAGGTGTAATATATACTGTGTAATGATTTACATAGAGTGTGGTAATGGAGGGAAGAGTGTGTTGTGGGAAGGAATGGAGGGAGGTGTAATATATACTGTGTAATGACTGCTAATGATGTCTAGGGTTAATAGCAGATTAATGCATCACCATAAAAATTAAATTCAATTAATCATATCCTTAACAATTAGCTTACAATACAACAAAGTAAATTAAACACAACAATTTACATTGACATAAAAATAATACAATGATTTACAATTACATATAAATCATCCCAGTAATGAAAGAACAAGTTAGTTAATAATTATATCTTGCAAGATATATTAACACACACACACACACACACACACACATTTTCCTACAACCACAATAACAAACTCCTACAGTCCCCCCACCTCCCACACACACACTTTTGTACAATTAACCACACACACACTCCTATAGTACACACAGACTCCTGTCACACACACACACACACACACACACTCCTATAGTACAAACAGACTCCTGCCACACACACACACACACACACACACACACATACATAGTATTTAGTGGCGAGATTTGTATGCAGTAGACCTTGCCAGATTATAATATTATCTGTATAATATTATATATAAAAAAAATATATAAAGGAAAATAATGTCAGAGGGTAATTCTCATACACAATTACAACCATGGATTTCTTTCCTTCCATCCTTCCTTCCGTCCTTCCATCTTTCAATCCTTCCATGCTTCCTTCCTTCCATCCTTCCTTCCTTCCATCCTTCCTTCCATTCTTCCATCCTTCCTTCCTTCCTTCCTTCCTTCCTTCCTTCCTTCCTTTCGTCCTTCCATCTTTCAATCCTTCCTTCCTTCCATCCTTCCTTCCATTCTTCCACCCTTCCTTCCTTCCTTCCTTCCTTCCTTCCTTCCTTCCTTCCTTCCTTCCTTCCTTCCTTTCTTCAATCCTTCTCTTCCATCCTTCTTTCCATTCTTCCATCCTTCCTTCCTTCCTTCCATCCTTCCATCCAACCATTCTTCCTTCCTTCCTTTCTCTTGTTGACATCAGAGGGTATAAACTGTATCTTGGTTTCTATTATCACCAATGCTTTACTCTCTTTGTCTTACAGCTGACAGGATGAGTAAGTAGGTTTAGATAAGAACACCTGATTATCACTTATCAACTCTTGTGGTATAGTGTGACGTGGCACTGTTTGTACACACAACATACACACACACACACACCACAACATACATATTCTTACAACCGCACCGATACACCTCCTATAGTACACACATACCACTGCAACACACACACACACACACACACACAGTATATACTGGATATATTTTTATACAGTAGTACTGGCCAGGATCTTAATAATATCTGTATATACAAAATATCTATATAAATGAAAATAATGTCTGTCCCAGACTACAGTAGACTAGACAGTAATTAATTCACACAGAAATACAAGTTATTTAAGAGTATAAGAAGAGACAAAACTTTAATGTGTGACTATAACCTGGATTCGTGTTTGTGTTTAAGCTGTGTGTGTTTAGGTGTGTGTGTTTACTGTAGCTGTGTGTGTTTAGCTGTGTGTGTTTACTGTAGCTGTGTGTGTTTAGCTGTGTGTTGTGTTTAGCTGTGTGTGTTTAGCTGTGTATGTTTAGCTGTGTATTTATAGTTTAAGCTGTGAACTGAACGTAGTGAGTTGAAAGATTATGACGAGAGATAAACAGTATGACTCACACACAAGTCATACTTTTGGTACATATATTAGAGTGGTTGGATTCCTACACAGTATGTCAAGTAAAGGTTAAAGGTCATCCAATGAGTGACAGTCAATGGGACAGAGTGTAGCACACACTGGTGTGTGTGAAACACAACTATAGCACACATTCCAAGGATAATGAGTGGCCCAGAGACCTCTCCACCCACGTCAGACACGAGTCACTCGTGCTTCGGCTATGGCTGCGTAAACAGCAAGACCTCAGACAGCCGACTCGTGTTCCAAGCAAGGATCGAACACTGGGTTGCAGAATTGCAGTCACAGACTCTATCACTGTGCTAAACCAAATTAACAAAAAATAATTGTTTCCTGTTGCACTAAATGATTTGCAGGAATCAATTGGTGTAAAATTGACCTCAGCCAATACTGTACTACTGCATTAATTAATATGAAATGTTACCCTACTGAACTTTGTACTCGTTTTGACCTCCTTTTGTTATATTAGAGGGACAACCTATTCCTCCAAACTATGTTACGAAACACATCCCCTATTACTGTCATTGAGGTGATTGGTTTCCTGGCATAGTTTGGAGAAATCTGTAGCCCACCAATTTACCACTAATCTCCAATATTAATCATTATTGTCAAGATAAAACCTGTGTTGCTGTTTTATGAGCTAATATCAGCTTTAAGGAGAGAGTTGGGTATTGGTAAATCTGGAGCAACTGAATCCTACAAACTATTCCAAGCAACAGAACACCATTATTTTTGGTCTTCTGGTTCTGTTTTCTGACATACTTTGGTGGAATCAAGGCACTCCAATGTAACAAAAATAAATTACCTCCTTAATTTAAGAATAAAGACGGTGTGATCGTGTATGAGACTTGGTGGCTTCGAATTCCTCCTCACTATACCATGAAACAAGACCTTCAATATATTTTATGTTTCGTGGCAATATTGGAAGGACTCATTAACCTCCAAAACTTTTACTACATCACAACGAGGCTCATTAATTTAATCTCATTTGATATTAATTTATTTTATTTATGTTATTATTTTATGTATATTATTAATATTTATTTATTTATTTATCTGTGTGTAGTGTATAAATCATTTGGTCATGGTGACAGCAACAGTATCACCTTCTCATTGTTTTTCCAAGAATGTTTATTTTTCCTTTGAATTATTTTAGCCCAGTGATGATAACACATTGTAATCCTTAACAGATAAAGAGTATTGTCTTCTCTCTCTCTCTCTCTCTCTTCTCTCTCTCTCTCTCTCTCTCTCTCTCTCTCTCTCTCTCTCTCTCTCATCTCTCTCTCTCATATGCAAACTGTCCCCCCATCCTCTCTCTCTCTCTCTCTCTCTCTCTCTCTCTCTCTCTCACTCTCTCTCATATGCAAACTGTCCCCCATCCTCTCTCTCTCTCTCTCTCTCTCTCTCTCTCTCTCTCTCTCTCTCTCTCTCTCTCTCTCTCTCTCTCTCTCTCATATGCAAACTGTCCCCCATCCTCTCTCTCTCTCTCTCTCTCTCTCTCTCTCTCTCTCTCTCTCTCTCTCTCTCTCTCTCTCTCTCTCTCATATGCAAACTGTCCCCCATCCTCTCTCTCTCTCTCTCTCTCTCTCTCTCTCCTCTCTCTCCTCTCTCGTCTCTCTCTCTCTCTCTCTCTCTCTCTCATATGCAAACTGTCCCCCATCCTCTCTCTCTCTCTCTCTCTCTCTCTCTCTCTCTCTCTCTCTCATATGCAAACTGTCCCCCATCCTCTCTCTCTCTCCTCTCTCTCTCTCTCTCTCTCTCTCTCTCTCCTCTCTCTCTCTCTCTCTCATATGCAAACTGTCCCCCATCCTCTCTCTCTCTCTCTCTCCTCTCTCTCTCTCTCATATGCAAACTGTCCCCCATCCTCTCTCTCTCTCTCTCTCTCTCTCTCTCTCTCTCTCTCTCTCTCATTCATAAGATACCAGTGTAGATTTTTGTACTACTGACTGACTAACTAACTCACTCACTAAAAGATTGACTAACTGACTCAATAATTGACTGACTGACTGAATGGCTAAGTGACTAACTAACTCATTCACTAACTGACTGCTTGACTGACTGACTGACTGACTGCTTGACTGACTAATTGACCTGAACCATATTTAGTACAATGCTTCAGGATATGATATAATGTTGTGTGGGTGGAAGGTAAACACAGGATAGAGCTTCGAGTTATTTATTTCTCTTACGTTTCGGACTACACAGAGTCCATCTTCAGAGAGAAATGACGTAGAGAAGAGGGTACCAGAGCTATATATACCGGTGGTGGCCTACACTGCACCTGCCACTACTTTATCTCACCTCACCTCACCTCACCTGACCTCACCTCACCCCTTCCTTTCTTTTACACTCCAGGGCTATATTGGCTGAGTATTTACACCATTTCATAAATCCTTCCCTATGATTATGAACATTCTTTGTACAAATGTATGCTGCTTCTAATGCCTTCCTCATTTTCTTTTCCAAACCACTGTGAATGATTGATGAACCCTCCCATCCGGGTAAATTATTGCATTCTTCAATATGTAGTACCAATGAATTAGCTGTGTTGTGTTTCCTTACATCAGCTTTATGCTCATATAATCTTTTCTTTATACCTCTTCCTGTTTCTCCTATATACACCTTGTCACACCCATTACATGGTATACTATATATCACGCTATTATTATTGACACGCTTTTCCTTGTTTGCCTGGGTTAGTTCGCCGATTCTCTTTCCAGATGATGTTGCAATTTTTTAAACCAACCTTGTTCATTTGTCTATCAATTACCGAGCCAATATTAGAATTAGGTACACATATAAATCTTTTCTCGTTTTTCTCGCTGATATTAGTTTCATCTTTCTTTCGTTTGATTATCTTGAGTGCTTTGTTTTTAAGTTTAACTAGCAAACCTACTATCTATCTATCTATCTATCTATAGCTCTGACGCCTCGTTCCCTCCGGGAACTCCCCCGAAGGGGGTGGCCACGGCAGAAAAGTCTCCAGTCTTCCCTGTTCCAACACTCCCTCCTTACTTGGTCCAGCCCTCCCCTCCCCCTCACGTTTCTCTCCTTCACATACTCTTCCACTCTGTTCTGCCATCTTACTGGTGGTCTGCCTCTCACACCACATCCCTCAACTTCACTTCCATACACCTTCTTTACAAACTCCTCACCTTGCATTCTCTCTACATGTCCAAACCACCTCAAAGTATTACGTTTCACTCTCTCAACCACTCCACACTCAATACCAATTACCTTCTCACTCATACCACATCTCTTATACACACTCTCATTACTTTCTCCATCCCACATTGTCAGTCCACATGCACCTCTCAAGTAACTCATTTCCACAGCACCTATTCTTGACTGATGAGCCCTATTCCATGTCCAGGTCTCCGATGCATACGTCAGTGTTGGTAAGATTATACTATTTCGTAGTCCCCTTTTCACTTCCATACTCACACTTCTACCCTTCATTATCCTCCCCAGTGATCCTATGACCTGTCTACCCTTAACTGCTCTCTCCCTAATTTCTCCTTCCATACTTCCATGTTTACACATAACTGTCCCCAGGTACTTAAACTCCTTCACTTCCTCCATCCTCTCACCCCTTAGGGTTATCTCACACTTCGTCCCAGTTGGTACTTCCACTCTGTAGGGTGTAGCAAAGTCAATCACTTCAGTTTCTGCTCTCTCAAACACCATCACTTTACTTTTACCCACATTCACCTTCAGTTTCCTTCGCTTACATACAGACTGAAATTCGTCCACCACTATCTGCAACTCCCTTTCACTCTCAGCCATCAGCACAGTGTCATCTGCAAACAAACTTGCCGCCAAGGACCAATTTACTTCATTCAGCCTCAACTTCACCCCCAGACCATTCACTTTGGCTTTCATCTCTCTCATACACCCATCCATATATATATTGAACAACCATGGTGACATAACACATCCCTGTCTCAGCCCTACACTAATATTAAAACTCTCACTCAGATCACCCTCTACCCGCACACATGCTTTTGCATCTGCATAAAAAGCCTCAATACCTTTCAGTAGAGATCCCCCAACACCATATATTCTCAACACCTCTGACATAGCTCTCCTATCAACCCTATCGTATGCCTTCTCCAAGTCCATGAAGGCAGCATACAACTTCTTACCCTTCCCTATATATTTCTCCACTATCGATTTTAGCGCAAATATCTGGTCCACACATCCTCTACCCTTTCTGAACCCTCCCTGTTCCTCACCAACTTTATTCCCTGTCACTTCCATCAGTCTCTCAGTTAGAACCTTTCCATACACCTTCCCCGGTACACTAAGAAGGCTTATTCCCCTATAACTACCACACTCCTCCTTACTCCCCTTCCCCTTATACAATGGCACAATTATAGCCCTCCTCCAATCCTCTGGCACCTCTCCCTGCCTCCATGCCAATGTACATATAAGCAACATCCACTCCACCACTACCTCCCCCCCATACTTTAACATTTCAGCCGTTATCCCATCTACCCCCGGTGCCTTTCCCATCTTCAACTTGCCTATTGCT
>JAWZYT010002933.1:7500-82500 GCA_034508575.1 Petrolisthes manimaculis | reverse complement strand
TTGAGTACATTTCGAGATGTTCCAGTCTCTGCCAGTAGTCCATGTTGGCGAGTCCTCGGATTCGTGATGTGTATGTTCGTTGAATTCCTTCAAGTTTCCTTATCTGGCCAATGTTAGTAGGGTTCCATAACTGACAACAATATTCCATAATTGGTAACATAAGTGCTTTAAATAACGTGATTAATGTAGGGGCCTCTCTTGTTTGGAATGTCCTAAGTATCCACCCCATATTTTTTCTTGCCTTTGCTACAATATTGACAATGTGGCAATGGAAACTAGCATCATCACTAATTGTTACTCCTAAATCTCGCAAGTGGTTGTTCTGTATTATGATGTCTCCTTCTGGTGTTTTATAATCCTCGTTAGCTAGTGGGTGTTTCGGCTGCCTGTATCTTAACAACTCGAATTTAGAGCTGTTAAATGCCATGTTATTAATTTCTGCCCAATTATATATGGTTGTAACGTCCTCTTGTATCTTCTCAAAGTCATTCTGGCTTCTTACTACACCGAGCAGTCTTGTATCATCTGCGAATTGTGATGTTTTGCAGTAATGTATGTTGCAATCAATGTCACTAATATAAATAAGGAAGAGGAGGGGTCCAACCACTGAGCCCTGTGCTACTCCACTCTTCACACCCACTTTCACTGATTCAAAGCCTTCAACCATCACAGACTGAACTCTGTCTTCGAAAAAGTTTTCTAGCCACTTGTGTAGCTTCCCTCTTACACCAATATGTGCTAGTTTTTGTAATAAAGTTAAGTGGTCCACCTTGTCAAAGGCTTTGGAGAAGTCTAGATAGACTACATCTGCCCCATCTCCATCTTGTAGAGTATTCAATATATCCATCCTGTGTTGTAGGAGCTGTGACACGCACGATCTTCCGCTTCTAAATCCGTGTTGCCCGATATTATATAATTGTTCTGCTTCTAAATATTTGGTGACTTGTTTCACAACTATCCTCTCAAATATTTTGATCACATGTGATGTTAGAGCCACAGGTCTGTAATTTTTAGGTTCCGTTCTTGGTCCGTTTTTATATATGGGCGTGATTTTTCCGTGTTTAAGTAGGCTAGGTATGTCTCCTGTGTCAAACGATTTCCTCCACAATAGTTGTAATGGTGTAGACACAGTAGACACACATTGTTTCATTAACACCGCTGGTATGCCGTCTGGTCCTGCAGCAGAGTAGGTGTTCATTTCTCGTATGGATGATTCTATGCTGGACTTGTTTATTTCTATTTCGTTTAGTTGTGATTCTACAGGAGGTGTTGTTGCTGCTGTTTGCCAGTGATTCCTTCTGTCCAGGTTTGGTGTACTAAATACCGACACATACTGGTTGTTAAGTGATTCACTTATTTGCTGTGGGTCGCTGGTGAGGTGTCCATTATATTTAAGTGGTCCTATGGTTGTGCGTGTGTTTGCTTTTTTCTTGGCGTATTTAAAAAAGTATTTTGGATTCACTTTTATGTTACTTATAGCTCTCTGTTCCTCTGCCTTTGCTTCTCTCTCGTGTGAACGAGCCAGTTCCATCTCTATTCGTTCAAGTTTTTGCTTTATTGTATTTCTGTTTTCATCTTCCAGTAGTCGTTTATTTAGTTTTGTTCTCTTTCTCATAAGTATTCTTCTATCCCTTGGGATAGAGTAGCTTTTTAGCTGTCTCTTTCTAGGGATATGTGATTTACAAATGTTCTGAAGCTTATAAGTAAAAAGTTGATAGATTTCATTAGCTGTCTGTCCATTCACCTCCTCTTGCCAGTCTATATTTGATATTTCATCGTTGATAGATTTCCAATCTATGCTGTCGTGGAAGAAGTTCATTGATTGAAAGTCTTCAGTGTTCGCTGGTACGTTATGTGGTTGTCGATTGGAGTTCAGTGTTGTTTCGACCACCATTAGTCGGTGATCCGAAATGGTAATATCTTCGGCCCTTACGTCACTTATTAAGTCTTCATCATTAGTGAGAAATAAGTCTAAAATATTATTTTCTCTTGTTGGTATACGAATGATTTGTTTTAGCATTAGGTTGTCCATCATTGTGAATAGTGAGTTAGCTTGTACTCTGTCTTCTCTTGTTCCTCCATATATCGTCTTTTCATTCCATTGTATGTCTGGGAAATTGAAATCTCCGTTGATTATTATCGTGGGTTCTGGAGCTCCGAGTTTCTCTACTTCACGTTCGATAATTCTCAACACTTCTAGCATGTTTTATGTTGAACATCTTGGTGGCCTGTATACTCAATAAGATTTTCCATTTAGTTATGTATAAAATAACATATTCTACCTCTCCATTCGACCCAGTGGCCAACATTTGTGTGTCTTTTGCAATATCATCTCGTGTGTAGATCAGTACTCCTCCTTTTTTTCTGTCGTTTGCTCTGTCTGCTCTATATATTTCGTAACCTTCTATCTTTATTTCGGCATCTCTTATATTGTTTCGAAGATGACTTTCAGTGATGCAAATAAGGACACTATTATATTCAACCCCTATTTCTTCTAGCATTTTTTTCTTGTACCATTTCTTCTAGGAAATAGGCCTTCGATATTACAGTATATTATTGTTTCGATCTTCACCTCCACACTTTTCCCTTGTTCGTTTTCCTTTGCTTGTATTTTTTGTTGGTTTGGTGTGTCTCTCAGAGGGTTGTCTTGTGTTTCTTCAGAGCTGCCAGTTGAGTCTAGTTTTTTGGAACTAGTATTTTAGTGATTGCCCCTGTTTCTTCACTTACATAACACATTGTGCGTCGGATGATACTAAGTTTGGCTTGTATAAAAGATGGGCACTGAGTACTAAACAAAGAATGTCCAGTTTCTTCTCTTCCGTTAGATGTACAGTGATGACATTTCAGTTGTTGTTTATTTGTACAGTTGGACACAGGAATTGTGCTACAGCCTAGGTGAAATATACTTGTCCCATTTGAGTAACCAGTGTCTATTATCAGGTAGTTGCTTTTTATTACCATCCTCAATACTGACTTCTGCCCCTGGTGTCTCCTATTTGGCACTAAGGAACTTGATATTGGGAGAAATGGACCATCTTTCACTTGGGCTGTCCTCGAATTCCTGTGTCCAACTGTACAGGTGTTGGAGATGTGATTCTATGCACAGTGTCCACAAACCGGATTCTCTGCATAACATTGGCTTGTTTTATGTCCATATCCCATACATTTACCACATCTTCTCACCCAGTAGTGATCATATACTCTACACCTTGAGAAATGTAGGTATATGCGGTTGTCATTTTTCTGGATTGGATTCCACCATCATCTATAATCTTTCTATCACCACCACCACCACCACCACCACCACCACCACTACTACCACTACCACTACCACTACCACTACCACCACTACTACCACTACCACTACCACTACCACTACCACCACCAACACCACTACTACCATTTCTGATGTTTGGTGATACTATGATTTACAGCAGTTTTGTGTCCCGGAGTACTGGGCTTTGTAAACAATAATTTCATATCCTCTTCCTCAGTCATAAGGTCCACTAAGTTTTCATTTTTGTCTTGAATAGACTTGATAATCTCCGAGTCTTCGATACAGTCTGGTATGAAAGTGATACTTATTTTTAGTTTCAATTTTTTCTCACTTATTATTTGATGATTGCCACACACACACACACACACACAGGTACCTTCCTACACACACACACACACAGGCACCTTCCTACACACACACACACACAGGTACCTTCCTACACACACACACACACACACACATGTACCTTCCTACACACACACACACACAGGTACCTTCCATTATTCTCTCTCTCTCTCTCTCTCTCTCTCTCTCTCTCTCTCTCTCTCTTACAGGCATTATCGCTCTATTTCCCCTGCCCCTGCCCCTAACCTCTCTCTCTCTCTCTCTCTCTCTCTCTCTCTCTCTCTCTCTCTCTCTTACAGACATTATCACTCTATTTCCCCTGCCCCTGCCCCTAACCTCTCTCTCTCTCTCTCTCTCTCTCTCTCTCTCTCTCTCTCTCTCTCTCTCAGGTGAAATAAGTGGAGGAAATGAAGTTTGGTGTGGGGGGGAAGGGAGGTGTAGGGGGAGGGAGGGAGAGATTGGTGTAATATTAAAGTATACTATTAAGTTTATGGTTAAAGTGTTAATTATTACATTGTTAGTATTTTTTTATTATTATTATTATTTTATTATTATTATTTTTTATTATTATTTTATTATTGTTTTTTTTTTTCATTAATATTATTGTTATCATAATTATTTCTACTTTATTATTATTATTAGTAGTAGTAGTAGTAGTATTAGTATTAGTATTAGTATTAGTTTTAGTATTAGTATTAGTATTAGTTTTAGTATTAGTATTAGTATTAGTATTAGTATTAGTAGTATTAGTAGTATTAGTAGTATTATTAGTATTAGTATTAGTATTATTATTATTATTATTAGTATTATTTGTATTATTATTAGTATTAGTATTATTATTAGTATTATTATTAGTATTAGTATTAGTATTAGTATTTGTATTAGTATTATTATTAGTATTAGTATTAGTATTAGTATTATTAGTATTAGTATTAGTATTAGTATTATTAGTATTAGTATTATTATTATTAGTATTATTATTATTAGTATTATTAGTACTAGTAGTAGTATTATTAGTATTATTAGTATTAGTATTATTAGTATTAGTATTATTATTATTATTAGTATTATTATTATTAGTATTATTATTAGTATTATTAGTATTATTATTAGTATTATTATTATTATTATTAGTATTAGTATTATTATTATTATTAGTATTAGTATTATTAGTATTATTAGTATTATTATTAGTATTATTAGTAGTATTATTATTAGTATTATTAGTATTATTATTAGTAGTAGTATTATTAGTATTATTATTATTATTATTATTATTATTATTATTATTATTATTATTAGTATTAGTATTATTATTAGTATTATTATTATTATTATTATTATTATTATTATTATTATTATTATTATTATTATTATTATTATTATTATTATTATCTCTCTTTACAGGTATGATGATGGTTATGTTGCTCTTTATTATATTTACTTTAGGATAAAGGTTGGTTTTAGTATTAATAGGTATTGTTTTAAGTTATTGTGTTACTGTGTGTTTTTATATTATTTGGAAAATGTTTTATCAATGTCGATAATGTTGGTATTGATTTACATAGAAACACAGACCACAACACGAGGTGACCTGATATTTTTAAGGTTACTGGTAGAGAATGAATTACTCCCCAGTGATAGTCATAGGTAAGGAAAGCAAAGTAGAAGGCTCTCTCCCCACCCTCCACTCCCTCCGGTCTGACCCATACAGGGAATAATGTCAGAAGTCAGAACCTTGTGTGGTTGGCAAAAATATTCCCCAAGAATATTTTATAGGAAAAGTAGAAAGTAGGTAAAATTTGGCTAACTTACCACCTGTAATGGGAAAAGTTATTCCCCCTATTCCAGCACCCCCCTAACCCCCCCACCAAGCCTGTCCCCCTATTCCAGCACCCCCCTAACCCCCCCACCAAGCCTGTCCCCCTATTCCAGCACCCCCCTAACCCCCCCACCAAGCCTGTCCCCCTATTCCAGCATCCCCCTAACCCCCCCACCAAGCCTGTCCCCCTATTCCAGCACCCACCTAACCCCCCCAAGCCTGTCCCCTTATTCCAGCACCCCCCTAACCCCCCCAAGACTGTTCCCTTATTCCAGCACCCACCTAACCCCCCCAAGACTGTCCCCTTATTCCTGCACCCACCTAACCCCCCCAAGCCTGTCCCCCTATTCCAGCACCCCCCTAAACCCATGCACCCCAAGCCTGCCCACTTATATTGAGACAAATAAATCAACTCAATAATAAATATAGGATTATTTAAGGACGTTGGTACCTTTAGAGGGACCAATATAGAAAAAATTGAGCTAGAAGTCTCATAATTGGTGTGTAAGGTCTATGGATAATCCTAATAATCCATACCAATTTTTATTGCATTCTATCAAAAAATATTTAATTATGAATTTTTTTTGTGTTATATGATGCATGAAATATGCGCATGTTCGTGATCTATCTATTCGGTAGATATTAGGACTTTTGCCATGAATTTTTTTTTGAGAGATATACTATATATGTACATAAAATATAAGCAGATTTATGGTTCTGGGTTCCATGGTTATGTTGTGGCAATATTGCAAATATGCCTGTTTGACAGGTTTCGCTTCAAATTTTCATAAATACTGCCTAAAAATCAGATATTCAACTTAGAGTTCCAAATCTGCTTAAATATTTAGAAAAAAATGTCAGCTTTCAAATGATAACCAAAACTATATATTCCAGCAAGAATTGCCAGAGTAGATACAACTTTTGTTCTGAAAAATTGACGAAAATAAAATTACGGGAAATGAGGGTCAAAGTTGTAGTTGTGTAGACAAACCCTTGTGGGTATAATTAAGAAAACTAAAAAAATAACACCAAAAAATTATCAAATTGCACCAATATTTCGGTGGATTGTAGAGAAGGATTTGGGCTATGTTTCTGTAAAAAAAAAAAAAAAAAAAAAAAAAAAAAAAAAAAAAAAAAAAATCGACCTTACAAACGTACCGACGTCCTTATGAAAAATATAATTAAAGAAGGAATTATTGAGGTAAAAAAAAAATGAAAAATTAAAGGTAAAATTAGGGTATATTTTGTCAAGGGGATCTGGTAACACTGACATCACACATGGGGATCTGATCTGCTGAGGAGAGCTACAGAATGAAAACACCTCTCTATTTTTATGTAATAGCCATAGACTTTACAAAAGCATTCGACTCTGTAAACAGGAAACAACTAATAAAAGCACTTATGAGCTATAGAATAAACTCCAAAATGATAGATAAAATTGACTCTACTACACTGAACATACCTAAATGGAGGACTAGCCTACAGACAGAATTTAAAGTTACTATAGTGGAATAAGACAAGGCTGTAATGGCTCAACTTTGCTGTTTACCCTATATAGTGACTTACCAAAGCATAGAAACATTACATGAACAAGTGGAAGGGTTCAGAAATAAAACAAAATCAAAATACCAGGAATCTTCTATGCAGATGATGGACAAATCTTGGTAAATAACTACTGTAAAACAGCAGAAAGTATAATAAAACTAACCGAAATAGCCAAAACATATGGGCTGGAAATAAACAAAGAGAAAAATAACGTTATAATATATAATTAATCTTGAAGAACAACCAGAATGCATTGAGGGAATAAAAGTCGAACAAAGCATAAAGTACCTGGGAGTAAAAATCACAAACAGTAGAAACTGCTTTGATGAACACAAAAGTGATTGCATAAACAAAGCCCATAAGACTTGCCAACACCACCTACTCAGTAACAGCAAAGAGTAGCAATAGACTACTAATAGGGAAGACTTACCAACACCACCTACTCAGTAACAGCAAAGAGTAGCAATAGACTACTAATAGGGAAGACTTACCAACACCACCTACTCAGTAACAGCAAAGAGTAGCAATAGACTACTAATAGGGAAGACTTACCAACACCACCTACTCAGTAACAGCAAAGAGTAGCAATAGACTACTAATAGGGAAGACTTTGTATGCCACAGAAGTCATAAAAATAAATGAAACAACTGAAAACACTGCAAAGAATATAAAATCAAGTCTACAGAACCATTTTACAGTTACCAAGATATACAGCAGTAGAAGGGCTAAGATCGGAAATTGGAGCAGCATCATATATGCAAAGCAAGAAACATGAAAAATAAAATAATGTATGCAAAACATGCCATTAGTAATGACAATATAACCTACTAATAAGAGAAATATTTCTACAAGCTTTCTGCAACAACAGAAAAACAGAAACAATAAAGCAGACAAAAATGTATATGGAGAAGTTAAACATAAATCTGAAGAAAATTGAGAATATGACAACAAGCAATATAAAGGAAATTATTAATAACTGGGATACAGAAAACTGGAAAATACTTGCCAACGAAAAGTCAACTTTATATTTGTACATGAAATACAAAAAGAAATATACAGGAAATAAAATGGTTTGACAACAGTCAGGAATCGAACCTAATGGTAAAGTCATGGTCTAATGTACTGCAACATCTTCCAATGAGATGGCTTCGAAAAATGATCCGAAACTATAGCTGTTGGTGTGTGCAATTTTGGTTCATAAAATTAACTCCAATAGCTCGCTTTTATTCACCAGGTTGCAGTACATTAGACCATGACTTTACATACGTGCACTTTACATACGTGCACATTAGAACTAAACTGGAAAAACATAAATAAAAATGAGAACCCTAAATACTCATACAATACAATACTCATTCATGCAACAACCTTACAAAGAAAATACAGAAGAACTAATTGCAGAAATAGTACTACTACAAGATAACAACAACAGTGAACGTATAAAAGAAAAGAAAACTTATTTGAACGACATCTGTGGAAAAACAGACCAAAAACATTAACAAGACAGCAACGCACACCTAAATAGTGATAAATAGAAAAATAACTGGGAGCCGTTGCAAAGGCATATCCCGATAACTCATCTGTGATCTGATCTGGCAACACTGAATTTATCACTCAAGGGGATCTGGCAACACTGACATCACACAAGGAGGGAGTTTGTTTATATTTGTTGAAAAGTGAAGCGAATTATTTTAAGTTTTATTTATGAATTTAATTACTAATACATGTCAGATAAGATAAAGTTAATTAAAGTCAAATAATATTGATAATTAGTGCTAAATAAAAACATATAAAACTTAAATACAACATTATTTATTCATAAGTAATAACATAAAGTTTTCACACACACACACACACACACACACACGAGTTATTTATTTATTTATTTATTTGTCTGTCTGTGTGTATATAATTCATCACCATGTCTGTCAGTAAGTATCACGTTGGGGCTTGGGGGGGTGCGGGAATAGGGGGACAGGCTTGGGGGGGTGCGGGAATAGGGGGACAGGCTTGGGAGGGTGCGGGAATAGAGGGACAGGCTTGGGGGGGGGGGGAATAGGGGGACAGGCTTGGGGGGGTGCGGGAATAGGGGGGACAGGCTTGGGGGTGCGGGAATAGGGGGACAGGCTTGGGGGGTGCGGGAATAGGGGGACAAACTTGGGGGGTTGTGGGAATAGGGAGACAGGGTTGGGGGTTTAGGGGGGTGCAGGAATAGAGGGACAGGTTTGGGGGGGTGCGGGAATAGGGGGACAGGCTTGGGGGGTTGTGGGAATAGGGGGACAGGCTCGGGGGGGTGCGGGAATTGGGGGACAGGCTCGGGGGGGGGGAGTAGGGAGACAGGCTCGGGGGGGGGGGGAGGGAGGGAATGAGACCTTGTCAAATAAAATGCCCTAAAAATAATGTAGGTAAATATATAGATAATGACCGTTATTGTGTATGTGTTTTTCTACCTTCATTACTCACTTATTTACAACATTCTAACACTATTTTATTCTATGGCATTTCCTCCACAAATGCCACATATTCAAATGGGGCATTTTTAAAATTAGCCTGACCTGACCTGACCTAACCAGCTGACCTGACCTAACCCAACCCAACCCAACCCAACCCAACCCGACCTGAACTGACCTAACTTACCCTAACGAACCTAACCTAACCCAACCCGACCTAACCCGACCTAACCCGACCCGACCCGACCCGACCCGACCCGACCCGACCCGACCCGACCCGACCCGACCTGACCTGACCTAACCAGGGTTTGGATACTCAGAGCTCGCCATAAGCTACAGTGTCTTAACAGCTCTAAGGTACTTTAAGGGGGAGTGCGAGTAGGGGACAGGCTTGGGGGGGTTTGAGGGGTGCGGGAGAAGGGAGTCAGGCTTGGGGGGTTTATGGGTGGGTGTGGGAATAGGGGACAGGCTTTCTACCCCCTACTCCCACACACCCCAACCTCCCCCAAGCCTGTCCCCTAATTTCCACAGCCCCTTAATTAAGTTACACACGCCTGTAACACCTCAGCTTGTGGCGTTATGTTCCATACTCAAAACTTTACTATGGTGCCGTAGTAAGAAGAGTTTGTCCTAAGTCTCACTAAGGTGCCTTGGCCGCCTGTGTCACGGGACTTCACCTCGGCCAATGAGAGAAACGGACAGAAGCGCCTCTTAGGAATTGTTAGCCAATCACATACGACTTGAAGGTAAACAAATAACACATCACAATCAGCCACTGTACCACATCATAACACAAACTTCTAATATTTACACACTTTTATCATCTATGGAACATGTATTGCATAATATATATGAAATTTCACACTAACCTGGTATATCGTTATATATTTGATTAATGATAAGAATCAGACAAACAAATTATATAAAAAAAATTCAGTACTATCATGTACTTATGGGATACATAAAGGAAAAGGTATTTTCTTTACACACTTTATTGTCGTAGCAAACAGTTTTAAATTTGTAATTTACTTATACCTTCATATTTTGCCGTTTGTCATCCTCTGCGGATATTATATTTCCACATGAAATGCTCAGTTACAGCTCCGTACAGTTTATTTCCGCATAAGAGACTAATTTTCCTCACTTTGGTAATACAGCATCATGACTCTCCCAGCGTGGTAGGGTTGTGTAAACGATACTTTTCGTCCTATTTCCTGATGGGCCAGCATTAAGGCAACCCCTACAGGTGCTTTAGCTTAAGGCACCGTAACTCAAAGCAATATGGCGTCTCCCATGTTTTGAGTATGGGACATTTTGGCTGCTGGGTCAGAGGTCGCCTTAAGCTAAGGTAACTTTGGGCTTATGGCGCCTTAAGTGATTTTGAATATCCGGCGCCTGACCTGACCTAACCCAACCCAACCCCACTTGAACTAACCTAACTTACCCTACCCAACCTAACCTAACCCAACCCCACTTGAACTAACCTAACTTACCCTACCCAACCTAACCCAACCCAACCCCACTTGAACTAACCTAACTTACCCTACCCAACCTAACCTAACCCAACCCGACCTGAACTGACCTGACCTAACCCAACCCGACCCCACCTGACCTGACCTAAACCTAACCTAACCTAACTTACCCTAACCAACCTAACCCAACCCGACCTCAACTAACCTAACCTAACCTAGACCATAGCAGACTACCGGGACCTAACCGTGGTAAATTACCAGGACCTGACCGGGGCCAAATAATAGAACATAGCCGGATCTGGCAACACTGCTACAAATTGGCAATAGTCTAGACTCTACATAAATACATAATAATTATAATAGTGTATAATTATTGATAAAAAGTTATTGTTCTTTACGGGGGTACGGGAATAGGGGGACGGGCTTGGGGGGGTGCGGGAATATGGGGACAGGCTTGGGGGGGTGCGGGAATAGGGGGACGGGCTTGGGGGGGTGCGGGAATAGGGGGACGGGCTTGGGGGGGGTTTAGGGGGTGCAGGAATAGGGGTATGGGCTTGGAGGGGGGGTTTGGGGGGTGCAGGAATAGAGGGACGGGCTTGGGGGGGTGCGGGAATAGGGGGACGGGCTTGGGGGGGTGCGGGAATAGGGGGACGGGCTTGGGGAGGGGGTTTAAGGGGTGCATGAATAGGGGGATGGGCTTAGGGGGGGACGGGCTTGGGGGGGGTTTAGGGGGTGCAGGAATAGAGGGACGGGCTTGGGGAGGGGGTGCAGGAATAGGGGGACAGGCTTGAGGTGGGTAGAAAGCCTGTAACTTATTCCTGCACCCCCCTAACCCCCCCAAGCCTGCCCCCTATTCCTGCACCCCTTTAAATATAATACTATATAATTATGGGTATAAAGTTAACTCTTTATTACTATATAATTACTGTTTCATTACTATATAATTACTGTTTCATTACTATATAATTACTGTTTCATTACTATATAATTACTGTTTCATTACTATATAATTACTGTTTCATTACTATATAATTACTGTTTCATTACTATATAATTAATGTTTCATTACTATATAATTACTGTTTCATCACTGTTTCATTACTATATAATTACTGTTTCATTACTATATAATTACTGTTTCATTACTTTTTCATTACTATATAATTACTGTTTCATTACTGTTTCATTACTATATAATTACTGTTTCATCACTTTTTCATTACTATATAATTAATGTTTCATTACTGTTTCATTACTATATAATTAATATTTCATTACTATGTAATTACTGTTTCATTACTTTTTCATTACTATATAATTAATGTTTCATCACTGTTTCATTACTATATAATTACTGTTTCATTACTATATAATTACTGTTTCATTACTTTTTCATTACTATATAATTAATGTTTCATCACTGTTTCATTACTGTTTCATTACTGTTTCATTACTATATAATTACTGTTTCATTACTTTTTCATTACTATGTAATTAATGTTTCATCACTGTTTCATTACTATATAATTACTGTTTCATCACTGTTTCATTACTATATAATTACTGTTTCATTACTATATAATTACTGTTTCATTATTGTTTCAGAAGAGAAGAAAGTTCCCCCCAAGTTAAACAAGTACATGCATGCCAGGAATCCGTACAGAACACCTCCTAGTTTTAAGAAGCTTGCCTCGGTGTATCCGGAGTTCAGACCTTATTGTTCCTACGATGTCGGTGGTAAGGTTCATCTGGACTTTAAGGATCCTAAGGCTCTCCGTGCCCTTACTACATGTTTACTACACCAAGACTTTGACCTTAAGGTTGGTTGACCAGTAATTAAGGTGAGATTATCTTGTTGGGGACTTGGAAGGTTTGTCATCTATCTCTCTATCTATCTATTTATCTATCTATCTATCTATTTATCTATCTATCAATCAATCAATCAATCAATCTATCTATCTATCAATCAATCAATCTATCTATTTATCTATCTATCTACTATCTATCTATCTATCAATCTATCTATTTATCTATATATATATATTTATCTCTATCTATCTATATATATATTTATCTATCTATATATTTATCTATCTATTTATCTATCTATCTATCTATATATATATATATATATATATATATATATATATATATATATATATATATATATATATATATATATATATATATATATATATATATATATATATATATATATATACAGTTAAACCTCGTTATTTCGGACCCCGTTATTTCGGATTTCGGTTATTTCGGACACAATTTGCTGGAGATTTTTTTTTGTCTGAATTTTGGTTTCTCTATTTTTTCCTATTATATTATTTACATTATACAGTAGGTATATTTTTTACACATCATTACATACCTATTTATGTATATATACAGTTGACTCTCGAATAAATCCGAGGAGTTCTTATACAAAATGAGTGAAATCATTATGAACATGTCGTCTGCGAAGCGTGGGTGTGAAACGTGGGTGTGTGTTGCCACCACTTCTCCCGCACTCCTTCCCCCCCCCCCCCCCCTACCCTCAGTCTCCATTCACCCTAGCTCAAGGTCAAGGGAATATAGGCCTAACATGGGTTGTCACCTTGTGTTTAACTCGCTCATTTTTAGTAATTTACGAGTTAACCACCAGCTTCATGCCAGGTGGTGCATTTACAAAACGGAAGGTCATGTCCTTCGATAGAAAGAAGGAAGATGTTTCTCGAATAGATAAAGGAGAAGGAAACACCAGAGTATAGTATGGCTAATAAAATGTAAACAATCGATATCCCGTTATTTTCCCCCTTCCCCCTACCACCTAGACCACTACCACGCATGCGTGATTTGTTATCTTTACAAGCGCGGGTTGGAGACTTGGAGTGGTTGCGTATTACTACATCATTCTTGTTTTTATTAAACAGTATTAAATAGCTACTCTGATACGTCCCACTATACGATCACGGCAAGAAATAAACTCTTCTCTTCACCACACAAGGTTTAATAACATTTAGGTATATTATTTACACATCACTACATACCTATTTATGTAGATATATCTGTATTTTGTGTTAATTTTTGTACAAACACGTTTTTTTTTTGTTTTTTTATTTTTATTTCGTACCCCTCGTAAAAATTCGTCGCAATTTCGGTCAAACCGCAAATACGGACACCCTCTCCCCCCTATTAGTCCGAAATAACGAGGTTCAACTGTATATATATATATATTTATCTATCTATCTATCTGTAGCTCTGATGCCTCATTCCCACCAAGGGCTGTAGTGCCTTGCAGGCCTTGTGCAATTTTAACTCTCCCCATCCCCTGGTGTTGGCCATCCTTGAGTGGCTTGTCCTCCTGGGTCGTCGTGGCCGCAAAGTCACTTTCTGTTGGGTCCCGGCCCATGTGGGTGTCGATGGGAATGAGCGAGCTGATGCCCTGGCTAAGGCTGTGGTCTCCAATTCTCGGCCTCCTGCCGGGCATCATCCTGTCCCTGCAGTGGACCTTCGATCCTATATAGATGCTGCCGTTCGTTCCTGCTGGCAGGACAGATGGGACGCAGTCGGGGCTAACAAGCTCCGTGACATCCGCCAATGCCTTGGTTTGTGGAGCTACAGTGGCCTGCCCCGCCGGTGGGAGACGGCTCTTGTCTGTATCCGCATTGGCCACACATTATTGACTCATGGCTTTTTAATGGACAGGATTAACCCTCCCTACTGTGATGATTGTCTGGTCCCTTTGACAGTGAGGCATATTATTGTTGAGTGTCCCAGTTTTGGGGACCTGCGTCATAGGCACCTCTCCGAGTACCGGGTGGGTGACGGTTCTTACAGTCTCTCCCGGGTGCTCGGGGAGGAGGCTTGTAGTGTGGGAGGGAACAATCTTTCCTATGTGGAGGAGGCTGGCCTCCTCCATAAATTGTGATTTTATTATACTTATGGTTTTTAGATAGTTTGATATTATTTAGTCTTGATTCTTTTTATATATTAGTTAAGTTGACGCGTTCTTTTAGTAATGATGTGTGTTTATAGTTTGTGTGTAATTTAGTTATGATGCGTGTCCCTTTCGGGAGTTTGTGATTTTGTTAGTTGAGGATAATAATTTTGTGTTGGGCGGTATATGACCCTAGCTGTTGCGCCGCCAGATGCCTAGTTGCATCAATAAATAAATCAATCAACCCCACCAAGGGGATGGCCATGGCAGTAGTGTGTTTCAGTTGTCCCTGTTCCAACACTTCCTCCTTACTTGGTCCATCCCTACTCTGTCCCTCCTGTTACTCTCCTTTACATACTCTGTCCCTCATGTTACTCTCCTTTACATACTCTGTCCCTCATGTTACTCTCCTTTACATACTCTGTCCCTCATGTTACTCTCCTTTCCATACTGTGTTCTATATGTGTGTGTAGTGTGTTGATATATGTGTCAGTAAGGTGTGTAGGTGTGTAGCCTTTCATTGTCTTTAGGGCTGTGTTCTATATGTGTGTGTAGTGTGTTGATATGTGTGTCAGTAAGGTTTGAGGTCCAGGCAGGGTTTAGTAACATAATTCATCACTGATCGGTTTCTTTGTTGTATGTTCCATAGTTTACTGTAAGAACCTAAATGTACAGTTGACAAATAAGGTATTGCAACAACTAGTGATACAACATTAAATATATTAATGTCCATAGTTTTTGTAGGGATTATTATAAGTATGTATTACAGAAGGATATGTATATTTCCTTCTGTTATACATACATCGACTTTCTCTGTCTTTTTGGACTAGGAGCACTAAGTAAATCTTTTGCTGGTCTTTTGCTGGCCATTATTAATGCAAAATGAATAACAGTACTGTACAATTAACAATATTTGCAGCAATATAAAGCTAGATGAGCAAAAGTAAACACAACACACGTGATGCACTGAGCATATACACAACACACGTGATGCACTGAGCATATACACAACACACGTGATGCACTGAGCATATACACAACACACGTGATGCACTGAGCATATACACAACACACGTGATGCACTGAGCATATACACAACACACGTGATGCACTGAGCATATACACAACACACGTGATGCACTGAGCATATACACAACACACGTGCTCCACTGAGCATATACACAACACACGTGATGCACTGAGCATATACACAACACACGTGCTCCACTCACCATAAACAACATAGGCCTATGTGTTCCCAGTGTGACTGCCTAAAACTGAGTGAGTGAGTGACTCATCAGTGGGGTGTCACGTGTGGGTGGGGCTTGATGGGGAAGGGGTGAGAGGCTCCTGTTTGGCGGGAATTGAAAGCCTCCTTGTTCGTTCGTGTTATTTTAAGAGTTCGTGTAAATTGCATTTATTTATTTTCATGATACGTGCTATTTCAAATTCGCGTAATTTAGGTTCGTGTAAAATGCGAGGAGAGTGTACATATAAGTATGTATTACAGAAGGATATGTATATTATATTTCCTTGTGTTATACATGCTTATAGTCCATAATTTTTTTTATTATACAAATAGTTGTGGATATTAATAGGGTTAATTTTGTATCAATAGTTGTCGCAATACCTTTTTTGGCAACTGTACATACTGTACATATAAGATCATTAATTTTCTTACAGGTAACAATTCCTGATGAGCGATTAGTACCTACACACACACACACACACACACACATTGATATTTTTACACAACGGGAAAAAGTGTGTAGTTATTTGATTGTGACTGTACTGTACATACATATAAGATAATTTAATACTTTACTACAGGTGACAATTCCTGATGATCGTTTAGTACCCACGTTGCCTCTACGACTCAACTACCTGCTGTGGATTGAAGATTTGTTGATGCACGCGGCCCATTGTGAAACTTCTGATGTCATTGTCGGAGTTGATATTGGTAAGAGAAAATATTGGTTGTAGTATTAGTATTAGTACCGGTATTATTATTATTATTATTATTATATTGTACAGTACTTGGAAATGGTATGAGGAAATTTTTGTTGTAGTATTAGTATAAGTATTATTAGTATTATTATATTGTCCTTGGAATTGGTATGAGGAAATATTTGTTGTATTTGTATTATTATTATTAGTATTATTAGTATTATTATATTGTCCTTGGAATTGGTATGAGGAAATATTTGTTGTATTATTATATTGTCCTTGGAAATGAAATCAAAATAATTGTTCTTTTTATTATGATAATTATCATCATTCAATCTCATTATTACTTTCACTATTATTATTACTACTACCAATATTACTATAACTATTATTATTATTATTGTTATTATCATTATTGTTATTACTATTATTATAAAACTCCAGGAACTCCCACCAAGGGGATGGCCATGGCAGTAGTATGTCCAGTTGTCCCTGTTCCAACACTCCCTCCTTACTTGGTCCATCCCTACTCTGTCCCTCATGTTACTCTCCTTTACATACTCTGTCCCTCATGTTACTCTCCTTTACATACTCTGTCCCTCATGTTACTCTCCTTTACATACTCTGTCCCTCATGTTACTCTCCTTTACATACTCTGTCCCTCATGTTACTCTCCTTTACATACTCTGTCCCTCATGTTACTCTCCTTTACATACTCTGTCCCTCATGAGTAGGCCTAATCATAGAAGCAATTTAAAGCCACTTGGAAACGATTTTTTAAAAATCTTTAATCCTTAAAAATTAATAATTCATCTAATTTATTTACGTGAATACTATTGAATATGCCTACCCATATCTAAAACCAAAGTAAAGTTTCATAATTATTATAAAGAAAAAATAAATTAAAATATGGCTTGAGTGCACTAATCTTTTCAGGAAATGTATAACTTGATTATTTGAGTCCTGGGTATGACAATAAACTAGAGCCGGTGGTGAGGCTCTGATTGGGGACTTTTGGAGTTGTAGGGAAAGTGGAGTTAGCCATTACTCCCAGGTCCATTCTGACCCGGAATGGTGGCACCTATTTAGGGTTGTAACACGAGGTTACATGTAGTGAAGATGGTGGTTATCTTCACTTTGGGGTCAATGGCAAACAAGTATGGGTTGGTTTGTGTAGTCTGTTTATTGGTGTCAGTGTTAGTGTGTGTCTATCCTATTATATACATATTTATGACATTGCATATGAACTTCTTATATCCAACCTGGAATATGTTCAATGGTATACAATGTCATGTAGGTTGCCGTTACAAGGGTATCTGCTGCCTTGTAGGGTATGTCTTTTTAGGCAAAGGCTAGGAGAAGGAAAACTCTGAATCCAAACCCTCTGCTGCCTTGTAGGGTATGAGACCCACCGCCAATACCTGTGCTGCCTGTAAGCAAGGGCATGCTAACAATAAAAAAATTCGCCCCAACAAAAAATGATGGCAACCACAGAAATGTCCCCCAGTGCCCGGCAACCCTTAAGTGGGCAGGGGGTAGTTGGGGGCCATTGACAGATGTAGGGAACAGTCATCGCCCGTCCAACCCCATCCTAAATGGGAAAATACGGACGTTAAACAAAAATGATGATGATTTCAGATTCACTTTGGTGTAAACAAAGCAATTTAATTTTCCCCAACTTCAAATTGGCAATTGGCGCCCCCCCCCCCCCCCTATATGCTGCGCCCAGGGACATATGTCCCCCCCAGACCACACTGTTAGGTACTGTAGTTCCATTATTACCATAGTTTGTTAGGATGCTCCCCAACCAACCAACCAACCACACTGTTAGGTAGTTCCATTATTACCATAGTTTGTTAGGATGCTCCCCAACCAACCAACCAACCACACTGTTAGGTAGTTCCATTATTACCATAGTTTGTTAGGATGCTCCCCAACCAACCAACCAACCACACTGTTAGGTAGTTTCATTATTACCATAGTTTATATTTGTATGTGTATGTCAGGTACCGGAGCCTCGTGTGTTTAGTTTAATAATTAATGGATATATAATAAAAATATATACTAGTAAATGAATATATTTGTATGTCCTTATCAGGTACTGGAGCGTTGTGTGTTACGTATAATAACACATGTACTGTACGTATTAATAAATGAATATATTTGTATGTCATTATCAGGTACTGGAGCGTCGTGTGTTAAGTATAATAATACATATACTGTATATACTAATAAATGAATATATTTGTATGTGTGTATATCAGGTACTGGAGCGTCGTGTGTTTACCCTCTGTTGGCAGCCAGGAAGTTGGGTTGGAACCTGGTGGCAACAGAGACTGACAACATTAACTTTACTGCAGCGACAACCAATGTAAACAATAATGATTTACAGGATAACATTATTGTTAAAAAGGTATGTGATGGTTTTTGTTTATTAGTAGTAGTAGTAGTAGTATTTATTATTATTATTATATTAATATTATTATATTATTATTTATTATTATTAGTTGTAGTAGTAGTATTAGTTGTTGTTGTTGAAGTTCGTCAAGGTGTCTGGCTGAGCAGCCCCTGAGCTCCTGAGGAAAGCCATGGCCTGAACCAGGCTTTCCCACAGTGCCCTCAGAGAGTGTATGTTGTGTTGTTGGTGAGTGTGGTTGTGTGTATTACAGTCTTCAATAATGTTTTTAATAGTATGGGGTGTTGTGGTACATCCTGGATAGACATACATACACAATGGTTCCATCCAGCCTCTTCTGGTATGTGAGAAGGGCCGGGTGGTGGCCACATCACAGCCTGGCCGGGTGGTGGCCACATCACAGCCTGGCCGGGTGGTGGCCACATCACAGCCTGGCCGGGTGGTGGCCACATCACAGCCTGGCCGGGTGGTGGCCACATCACAGCCTGGCCGGGTGGTGGCCACATCACAGCCTGGCCAGGTGGTGGCCACATCACAGCCTGGCCGGGTGGTGGCCACATCACAGCCTGGCCGGGTGGTGGCCACATCACAGCCTGGCCGGGTGGTGGCCACATCACAGCCTGGCCAGGTGGACTCTGTCTTCACTGGGAAGGGAGGATTCAAATGGGTGGATGTC
The DNA here is from genome assembly GCA_034508575.1 of Petrolisthes manimaculis. Classification (NCBI taxonomy): domain Eukaryota; kingdom Metazoa; phylum Arthropoda; class Malacostraca; order Decapoda; family Porcellanidae; genus Petrolisthes; species Petrolisthes manimaculis. The sequence goes on along the minus strand of JAWZYT010002933.1, from coordinate 62,619 downwards.
TGTGTGTTGTTTTTTAGTGTTTGGATGGACTGATGAGTGATTGGAGTATGGATGTGTTTTTGGAGATTGGTTTGGGGTGGGCATGGTGTAAGAGATGATAGTATTTGTGTGTGGTATCGTGTGCTAGGTGTTATTTTGATGTTCCTTGGCGTGTGTGGGTGTTGTGCCATGTAGTGTAGTGAATGTTGTGGGTTTGTGGAGGCTGCAGCAGCAAGTGTTTGTGTGCCTCTCATGTCAAGTTAATCCTTGATTTTGAGGACTTTGGTTTCATGGTGTAAATGGTCTGTAGGTGTGGTAGCTGTGCAGCCTGTGATTGTCTTTAGGGCTCTGTTCTGTATGGTCTGTAGGGTGTTGTGATGAGTCTCAGCGAGGTTTGAAGCCCAGGCAGGGCTTGCATAGTCCATCACTGATCGAATATATTGTTTGTATACTGTGATTGTAGATGTTTTGTTATGTCCAAATATTGTGCAGGCAAGTGATCTGAGGGCTTTAAGTCTGTTCATGCATTTGTTTTTGATGGTCGTGATGTGTTTGAATGTCATGGATGTATTGTATGTTATGCCAAGTATTTGACATTTTGAAGTGGTTGACAGTATGTAATAGACTCTGCCATTGATTGACAGTATGTAATAGACTCTGCCATTGATTGACAGTATGTAATAGACTCTGCCATTGATTGACAGTATGTAATAGACTCTGCCATTGATTGACAGTATGTAATAGACTCTGCCATTGGTTGACAGTATGTAATAGACTCTGCCATTGGTTGACAGTATGTAATAGACTCTGCCATTGGTTGACAGTATGTAATAGACTCTGCCATTGATTGACAGTATGTAATAGACTCTGCCATTGATTGACAGTATGTAATAGACTCTGCCATTGGTTGACAGTATGTAATAGACTCTGCCATTGGTTGACAGTATGTAATAGACTCTGCCATTGGTTGACAGTATGTAATAGACTCGTTCCAACAGTGATATAAACAAGGTAGTTTACAGGAACAGCCTAACTAGTGGTAGAGTGTTTGTAGGTTAGTGACAATACTCTGCCACTCTGTTCTGCCATCTAACTGGTGATCTGCCTCTCACACCAGGTGCCACAACTTCACTTCCATACACCTTCTTTACAAACTCCACACCTTACATTCTCTCTACATGTCCAAACCATCTCTGTAATATTCCACATATGTTTTACACTTTTCTCTATATCCATTATAATTATATATTACTCCCAGGTATAGTATGCTAATTACAGTATAGTACAGTACTATATTATATTCTTCAACTGCCTCAAGATTCCCACAATACTAAATTATACACTTTACACAGTAACTCCCATTTACAGTACAATACACTCCTAACTTTTATCATCATCTGCTTGAAACTTTACTGCATGCATTTATTAATAATAAATTTGTGTTATGCCTTCTTGCAGGTTGATGATAAAACTGTGTTGCAAGGTGTATTAGATGATGCAGATATTCAGAAGCAAATGTATCTGAAGAAGAAAGAAGTGAATGATAATAATAATGATGATGATGATAATGAAGTAATGAGTGAATTAAACAACACACCTTCTGACACTCCATGTAAACACACAGGTAGTTATTTTATTCTATTTGTCAGGTAGTTTATTGTATGTCTCTTTATGTATGTATGTATGTACAGCCACAATCAAATATCCACCTACACTTTCCTTCCTTCCATCGTAGTAAAAAGATATCTTGGTAATAAAGAACAACACATGTATGATTTTGCAGCACCTCATAATAATAATAATAATAATAATGATAATAATAATATCCACCTACACTTTCCTTCCATGGTAGTAAAAAGATATCTTGGTAATAAAGAACAACACTTGAATGATTTTGCAGCACCTCATAATAATAATAATAATAATAATAATAATAATAATAATAATAATAATAATAATATCCACCAACGCTTTCCTTCCATCATAGTAAATATTATCTTGGTAATAAAGAACAACACGTGTATGATTTTGCACCACCTAATAATAATAATAATAACAATAATAATCTTGGTAATAAAGAACAACACATGTAACATTGCAGCACCTCATAATAATAATAATAATAATAAATAATAATTGATGGGGTTGAGTTGACATAAGGTGTTGTTGTATGATATTGCACCACCTCATAATAATAATAATAATAATAATAATAATAATAATAATAATAATAATAATAATAATAATAATAATTGATGGGGTTGAGTTGACATAAGGTGTTGTTGTTGTATGATTATAGTTTGATATGATACTGATTTAATTGTATGATAAAAGGAAAGTGTGGGCAGATATTTGATTGTGGCTGGACAGTTGATAATAATTTTGGACCACACTTATATAATGAAATCAACAATGACTTACACTGTATTATGATGAAAGAAAATAATGATACAAGTGTGAACATTAATATGAAGATAAAATATGGGGGATTGAAGGGAAAGAAAATTCTATCCATTCTATCTATTTTTTGTGTTGTGTAAATTTATATAAATTTAATAATGCCTTATTTTACAGACTGGGTTTATGTGTGTGTGTGTGTGTGTGTGTGTGTGTAATATTCTAAGATGGGTTAAAAGGGGGGTGGGAATAGGGGGACAGGCTTGGGGTGTGTAGGGGGGTCGGAGGACAGGCTTGGGGGGGTCGGGGGTTAGGGGGGTGCGAGAATAGGTGACAGGCTTTCTACCCACACCAAGCCTATCCCACTATTCCCGCACCCCCGTCCCCCCCCCCAAAACCTGTCCCCTACTCCCACACCCCCTTATTAATGTACACAAACTCATTACAAAATTTAATAGTACATTACATAATTATAACAATGGTACAGTACATACTTTTAAAAACAGTACATACTTTTAACAAACAATATAAAACATTACAAACTCATTACAAACACTACAAAACAATACATACTTTTAATTACAGTACAGTGATTACATTTCTTTTTTTGTTTACAGATGGTGATGATAATAAAAGCATGAAGTACATGTTTGACTTCACAATGTGTAATCCACCCTTCTTCAGTTCAGAGGAAGAAACGGATTCCATGAAGAAAAGTAAGAAACAAAGAGGAGAACCAATCAGTAGTCCAACAGGTAAATAATAAGAATAATAGGAATAATAATAATACAGTGAAAGCTCTTTTTTCTGGCATTCTGTTTATCGGAAACTTCCCATATTCTGCATTTTTTTCATAAAAATATAAATACATGTATAGCCAAAAAGAGCTGCCACGTTCACCCACTCAGAGTACAGAGTGAAGAGGAAGTGACCAGTGTTAAAAGTGAAGAGAAGTGTTCAGTACTGTACTGTTACTTTACAAATGTAAATACAGTATTACAATTCCTATTAAGCATATTAAATGCATATAACAATTTATATTAAGGTTTTCGCAGACGACTCATGACTGAAATGAGTCATCAGCATGTGTGGTAGTGGTGGAGGTGGTTTGGGGAAGGGGGGAGAGTAGGGGAAAGGGGGGAGATAGCGCGTGATATCGTTTGTTTACATTTTATTAATATGCATACAGTAATGCCTCGCTTATCCGAACTAATTGGGCCATTCCCTGGCTACAATGCTCAGTTTTCTTGTCTAGATGAATTAACAATGATTGATAATAATGAAACATACAAAGAAATAAAGTAATACACATTTTATTTAAAGAATAGAATACTGTACATAGAGCACTGAAGGTATGTTAGCTTGTTTCATCATCCCGTGTGGTCTAGTGGTGACATGGTTTCTCACGTAACTACTCGTCAGAATCATCCGACGCCGACTTCAGCTCCGTATCGATGTCCTGTTGGTGTTATAACGCATAGTGAGCTGTGTAATTTTCTTATGTATATAAAACAGCTGTTTATTTATGGTAAACAGTTTTGCCCACAACCGTATATTTTCATAATTATACACATCATTAATTTTACTAACTTGGATGGGTTGAGGCGTTTCCGAAGAGCGTGGTGATGAAGGTAGGCTAGGCAATGGTACATCATCAGGTGATAGTGAGTCTGGTCGTGTTGACTGGCTAGGCTCCATTTCAAGGTTAGGGCTGGGAGTAGGATGAGGAGATGGTGTTGTGGGCTTGAAGAATATTTCTATTTTTGTCTGCTTTTTAGACCATTGACTTTGGGCTTTAAACAGAGCATCACGAACTTCCCTTAACTTAGGACCATGACTCTGCATATGTGTAGATGATATCGGATGCTCAAAATAATCCAGCAGAACCTCCGCGGCCATTCTCGCTTCCGATGTTGTAGGTGGTGATGGCAGAGAGTCATCGTCATCATCTTCACTGTAGTTGCCTTCATCAGCAACAATCTGTTCCTCTGTCAACACCTGTTGTCCTGGGTCTCCCTCGTCAAACTCCAGCCAGTCATTTATGTCATCAACTGTTGTATTTTCCCCTGCCCTGCCTCAACAAACTGACCATGAAAATCACCAGCTGTAAACCCTTCAAAATCAACCACAGGCTCCATCCTATGCAACAGACGATTCCATCCCTTAGCAAGAGTTGAACTGGATACATCATTCCATACCTGAGATATGTTATAGATAACGGAGCGTAGGTTGTAACTTTTCAAATTTTGAAGAGTGAGGTCTTCCTCATCCACTACCATCATTACTTCCTCCAGGAATCTCTTTCTATACAGCCTCTTGAAGGCTACAATAATTCCCTGATCCATAGGTTGAATAAGGGAAGTTGTGTTCGGCGGTAGAAATTTCACTCTGATGTGTCCATGCTGGGCAACAAGTTTAGACGCTGCTGGGTGTGTAGGTGTGTTATCTAAGAAGATTAGAGCTCACACTCGGTCTCTGCTTACCTTCATAACTTCCATCTGAAAGCCTACTATCTCGGGCACAGCTTGTTTAAAAAAACAAGTCTTAAAAACTTTTGCATTAAACCAGGCCTTCAATGAATTATGGTAGTGTACAGGTAGTGAGTCCATCATACCACACAAGCACCGTGGTTGCTTTGCCTTACCCATGATAATAGGCTTCAAACGGTGAGAACCTAGCACAATTGCACCACACATCAGCAACACTCTTGCCTTGCACAGTTTTCTACCAGGCACTGATTTTTCTTTTTCACTTGGTAAAGTGTTTTCTGGAATAGAACGGTAATACAGCCCAGTTTCATCAAAGTTGTACAGTTGTTCCAGTAATAAGCCTTCTCTTTATATCAACTCTTTCACTTCCTTGCAGTATCCATCAATTATATCCTCATTTGCATCAAGGGTTTCACCATACACTTTCTTATTAGACAAACCATGCCTTAGCTTAAAGCAGTAAAGCCACCCTTCTGAAGCCTTAAACCCATAGAGTCTGATATTGTTTCTAAATCTCTCTGCAGCCATATTTAGTTCTGTACCTCGCACCATTACACCACTTGCACGTTGCTGTTGATACCACTTAATCACGCACTGGTCTAGATCAACATGAATAGGCTTAACCATAGTCTTTCTATCTTTTCTTTCCAGTCTTTGATGCTACTGAAAAGTCGTCTGTGTAGGCTGTAATTTTATCACAAGCCTTCTTCAGTTCACAAAGGGAAGACTTTGGGATGCCCAAGTTTTCCCGAATGTGTAAAGTTGACCACCCTTCATCACATCGACGTAATATTTCCCTCTTCGTCTCCAAAGTTAGCACTTTTCAAGGTCGTTTTGCAGGTGGAGGGGCCAGGCTGGTTCAGAAAATATCGCTGGTATACGGCCCATGTTCACTAGTTGAAGACTAGCTGAGGACTAACTGAACCCATGCTATTTTCAGTGAGAGGTGGGAAGCACATGCGCACCACCACACAGCAAATATATAAACTAGCGGTACGTGCGGCAAATTTAAACTACTTGGGGCCCTAGTTTGGATTCGTAGGCCAAGCCTAGGGCCTGTTCGGATAATGGCGGTTTGGATACACGAGGGATTACTGTACTCTGGTTTCCCTTCTCCTTTCTCTGTTCGAGAACAACCTTCCATCTTCATATAGAAGGAATATTATGGCCTTCCATTTTGTAAATGCACCTCCTGACATGACTGAGTGTTGAAGTTAACTTGTAATTACTAAAAACTAAACGAGTGAGTCACACACAACACAGGCTAGGCCTATATTCCTTTGACCTTGAGCTAGGGTGAATGCAGACTTAGGGTAGGGGGGGCGGGTAAGGAGCACGGGACAATTGGTGGCAACACACACGCACTTCACATTTATCATAATTTCGCTCGTTATGTATAAGAACTCCTCTGATTTATTTGAGAGTCAACTGTATATATACATAAATAGGTACAGTATGTAATGATGTGTTAATAATGTACCTACCGAAATCCTTTGTATCGGGGTCTATTAAATCGAGATATAACTGTACGTGTGAAAGAATATAGAGTAACGTAATTTTAAAGTACTGTACACTTTCTTGTATCCGGAAATTTCTCGTATCCGGAACGTTCTCGGTCCCACTGGTGCCGGATAAAAGAGCTTTCACTATAATAGGAATAATAATAATAGTAGGTATAATAATAATAGGAATAATAATAATAATAGGAATAATAATAATAATACACTCAACCCTCTATTTCACGGACCCCCATTCCCCGGATTTCGGATTTGCCGGTCAAAATCCGATGTCCGGGGATATGTCAATGGCCCGGACAAATTGCAATTCTAGTCCGGAAATTGAGAGTTGTCCGGCTGTCCCACAAGCTAGTAGGTCGTGCGGCAGTCTTCAGTCTTGTTTGTTTACATTTTTTCCCGCCACCCCGCGCGTCAGTCACCTTGGTTACATTTTTTCCCGCCGCCCCGCGGGGCCACATGATCCAGTCAAGCGTGGTCCGACCCAGTCACGGACTCAGTTTGTCTCCCATTGTCTTAGCGTCAGGATGGCCCCATCAATCGTCAAAAAAGTGAGCAAGCGCACAAGAAAACCTGTGCACCTCTCTGTGTCGCAAAAACTAGACTTAATTAAGAAACTTGAGGCTGGGAAGACAGTCTCTCAGGTGTGTGATGAGTATGGAGTTAAAAAGCAGACTGTTTCTGACATCAGAAAAGCAAAAGAAAAATTGCAGAGTTATGCTGTAAAGTTTTCTGTGTCTGGGGTTGATAAAAGTGGAAATGGTAGAAAGCATATGAAAACCTCTACGAGTGTTGATCTAGATGCAGCAGTGTACAAGTGGTATGTGCAACAACGTGCTTGTGGTGTGTCGGTGAGAGGTGTGGAGTTGGCTGCAAGTGCTGTGAAGCTTGCTCAACACTTGGGTATAGCTGATTTTAAGGCAAGTGATGGCTGGCTATGGAGGTTCAGAAAACGCCATGGCATGCATAATGTAAAAGTGTCAGGCGAGGCTGCAAGTGCCGATAAGGAAAGCATTGAACCATTTCAGGTGAAGTTAAAAGACTTAATTAAACAAGAAGACCTGTCCTTAAGTCAAATTTACAATGTGGATGAGACTGGAGTGATGTGGAGGTCCTTGCCTAATAACACACAAGCAATGAAAAATGAAATTAAGGTGCCAGGAAAAAAAGTAAATAAGGAACGGTTATCAGTGATGTGTGGTGGTAATGCATCTGGCACGCATAGGCTGAAACTTGTAATTGTAGGGAAATCTGCTAAGCCCAGGGCTCTCAAAGACTGTATGAACCAGCTTCCTGTTCATTATTATAATTCCCCGAAAGCTTGGTTCAATTCGTGGATATGTGAACACTGGTTCCACCATCACCTGTTGCCTGAAATTAGGAACCACCAAGAAAATGTTTTGAAGATCCCGCCTGCAGAAGTTAAGGCATTAGTACTGCTGGATAATGCCCCTGCCCACCCCCACGAGGATGTCATGCAAAGTGCTGATGGCAAGATTAGATGCATGTTCTTGCCTGCAAATACCACATCTTTGATACAACCCATGGATCAAGGCATCATCAGTGCTTTTAAACGCCGATATCAACGAAAATATCTTGAAGAAGTGCTGGCTGTCATCGAGACTGAGGCAGACAGTATAGAAGATACAAGAGGGAAGAGAACCTTGGATAATATTAAATCTTATAACATCCGTTCTGCTATCCACAACATGAACGAGGCTTGGAATGAGATGAAGGCCACCACGTTTAGCAACGCTTGGAAGAAACTTCTTATGGATGAAGATTTGGAATTTGATTTTCTCGGATTTGAGGCGTCAGATTTCCAATCACTTCTTCATAAGGGAGGGGAAAATGCAATATCGCTAAATGACATTCATGACTGGATAGAAGAAAATGAAGTAGCAGAGGGGTGTGAAATTTTATCAGACGAACAGATAGTGGCAGCAGTGACTGGAGAGAAGCGTAGTAGCGACAGTGACAGTGAGACAAGCGATGTCGAGCAGGCACCAGTGTTTAAAATGTCTGAGATCCGGGAGTATGCTGATAAGTTACTTCAGTATGTGGCAAGCAGCAACAAGCCACATATCCAAGAACATTATGACCAGCTACGCTTGCTCCGTGCAAAAATTATTGTGGAGCAGCACCAGACTAGCCGTCAATCAAAAATTGATTCTTTCTTCAAACCACGGACTGCCAAGCCGCCATCTCAACCAGTCCAGGCAGGCCCCAGTGGTAGTAGCCAGCCGTCTACCACCGCCCAGCCACTTTGTGAAGCTGGCCTTTCACCTTCTGCCAGCTCACCAGCAGCTCAGCTTAACTCCAGTGGTGATACAGCATCACCAATGGATGTCCAGTCTGATCTCGAATAGTTTAGCTGTCTCAGGCGCCACTATACGATCACGGCATACTGTGCGTCAGCCAGCGACGCATTGGCTTGGGTGACGGCTTGGCGGCCAGCCACTACCACTCCTCTTCACCACCCACCGAGGAGTGAAGTGACAACAACGTCAATGACCATCGTAACCCTACTCCCATCACAGAGGTAAGTGTAAGGTTAAATGCAAAATTTTATTCTTGTCTATAGGCTTCATTTGCCATTTGTTTTGTTAGTGACGATCTAAAGTACATAAATTAGGTGAGTCGTTCCTCACAGAAATTTTTACTCTGTCTGCAGACGATGTTGTGGGTCGAGGCGTGAAGAGTGTTCGTGGGAGCTGACATCTGAATCATTTTTCCTATTTTATTCAAGATTTTAAATGGTGTAAGTTTTAAAGTTAAATAAAATGGTTGTAAATATACAAATGTGTTTTCTTTACAAGGAAATAAAGTATTTAAGCTCACGGTGGTGAAATTGACATTGGCTGTGCCGGACAGAGTAGGGTATAAGACTGGTGGTTAAGTTACGTCCTCGGACTTTTGCCATTGCCGGACCTTTGAGGTTCCCGGACAGTTGCTCCCCCCTAATAGTCCGCGAATTCGAGGGTTGAGTGTAATAGGAATAATAATAATAATAATAATAGGAATAAGAGGAGAACCAATCTGTAGTCCAATAGGTAAATAATAATAATATGAATAGTGATATGAATAATAATAGGAAAAATAATGATTTTATTAAGTCAATATAATAATGTATATATTATTTTATTAAGTCAATATAATAATATATATATTATTTTATTAAGTCAATATAATAATATATATATTATTTTATTAAGTCAATATAATAATATGTACTGTACTGTATATTATTTTATTAACAGGTTGTATACATGAAAAAGTCACTACTGGTGGTGAAGTAACTTTTATTACTCAGATGGTGGAAGAAAGTCACAAGTTTAAGAGTAAAGTAAGGTGAGTTAACAAAAATATATTGATATACTCTAAAGTAAAAGTCCCTTAATCTGGAGGTCTATAATTATTATGTACACTGTGCTCTTTTTTTATTACATGTTAGGTTCCTGAAGGGGTCTCATACAGTGAATGTTGCATAAAGTAAATTGTACATTTCCATAAGAAATAATGGTACTTTAACTTGAAAATGGAGCCTCCTTGTTCATGTGATTTTACGAGTTCATGTAAATTGCATTTATTTAATTTTATTTTATGATACACACTATTTCAAATTTGCATAATTTAAACTCGCATACAAAATGAGGAGAGTGTAATTCACTATTGTTACATTGGAGTGCCTTGATTCCTGCAAAGTATATATGTCAGGAAACAAAACCCGAAGATTAAAAATAATGGTGTTGTGTTGTATGTATCTATCTGTAGCTCTGACACAATAATGGTGTTGTGTTGTATGTATCTATCTGTAGCTCTGACACAATAATGGTGTTGTGTTGTATGTATCTATCTGTAGCTCTGACACAATAATGGTGTTGTGTTGTATGTATATATCTGTAGCTCTGACACAATAATGGTGTTGTGTTGTATGTATCTATCTGTAGCTCTGACACAATAATGGTGTTGTGTTGTATGTATCTATCTGTAGCTCTGACACAATAATGGTGTTGTGTTGTATGTATCTATCTGTAGCTCTGACACAATAATGGTGTTGTGTTGTATGTATCTATCTGTAGCTCTGACACAATAATGGTGTTGTGTTGTATGTATCTATCTGTAGCTCTGACACAATAATGGTGTTGTGTTGTATGTATCTATCTGTAGCTCTGACACCTGGTGGTTCCCTCTGGTAACTCCCACCAAGAGGATGGCCACGGCAGAAGTGTGTCCAGTTGTCCCTGTTCCAACACTCCCTCCTTACTTGTTCAAGCTCTCCTCTGTCCATTACGTTTCTCTCCTTTACAATGCTCTTCCACTCTGTTCCAACACTCCCTCCTTACTTGTTCAAGCTCTCCTCTGTCCATTACGTTTCTCTCCTTTACATACTCTTCCACTCTGTTCCAACACTCCCACCTTACTCCTTACTCTGCCCCTCATGTTTCTCTCCTTCCCACACACCCTAAATGAATGTAAAATCATAATTTACATACATTAAATACAATTAATTATGACAGAAATTTAAAAACAGGGTCTGTATTTAATTTTGAGGCATAATATAAACACTTGATGTATGATTAAAAAATGACTTATCAGTTAGTATTACAATAATAGATACTTTGTACAGTCACAATTAAATATCCACCAACACTTTCCTTCCATTGTAAATATAAATCAGTATCATATCTAAATATAATCATACAACAACAACACTTTAATATGTCAACTCAACCCCCTCAATTATTATTATTATTATTATTATTATTATTATTATTATTATTATGAGGGGCTGCAAAATTATACATGTGTTGATCTTTATTACCAAGAAATTTACTACAATGGAAGGAAAGTGTTGGTGGATATTATTATTATTATTATGAGGTGCTGTAAAATTATACACGTGTTGATCTTTATTACCAAGATATTTACTACAATGGAAGGAAAGTGTTGGTGGATATTGGATTGTGGCTGTACACCCGAGCTCTTAAATTCGCGACCATGTACTGTACTAAGATGTAATCAGAGTAGGTGGAACATAGTATAGTACTGTACTCTACATTAATTTCATAACATCAAAATTTTGTACTGTACATTAAATTAGTACTGTACTGTACATTTTTATTTAATTATTACATATTATTAATGATACAACTAAAATATTGATAATTTTATATTAATGTTTCATAATTTATATTTCATAATTTTATATTAATGTTTCATAATTTATATTTCATAATTTTATATTAATGTTTCATAATTTATATTTCATAATTTTATATTAATGTTTCATAATGAGACAACAACAAAAATATTGAGAATGTTATATTAATATTTGCTAATTAATATTTCAGAATTTTATATTAATGTTTCTTAATTTAGAATGCAGAATTTTCTATTAATATTTGCTAATAATACAAAAAAAACTTGTATTGGTGTCCTAATTTATAATCCAGAATTTTGTATTAAAGTATTGAGAATTTTGTAATTAATATTTTGTAATTAATATTTCAGAATAAGGAGTACCAGAGATGGCCAGGGTAATTACAGAACATGATGTAATTAACAGAAACGAGTCGTAATTATCATTTCAGGAACGACTCTTATTTATAAAGCAGGTCAGTTCATATAGATATTTGTGTGTGTGTGTGTGTGTATTTTATGTATGTTTGTGTGTGTGTGTGTGTTTTGTGTATGTTATATATATATTTTTTTGTTTTGTATGTTTGTGTGTGTGTGGTTTTTGTATGTTTGTGTGTGTGTGTGTTTGGTGTATGTTATATATAGATTTTTTGTATGTGTGTGTTTTGTGTATGTTATTATTTTATCAGGTCAGTATATATATATATATTTTTTTTTTTTTGTATGTTTGTGTGTGTGTGTGTGTTTTTGTGTATGTTATGATTTTATTAGATCTGTATATATTTGTTTGTTTGTTTGTTTGTTCTTGTTTATGCTGTATGTATAGGTTGGTTTTGTTATAATTTCAAAGTACAGTGTAGGATTATTATTATTATTATTATTTATTTTTATTTTTCACACGGTATAATTTCTGCATCATATTTTATTATCTTTTATATATATATATATATATATATATATATATATATATATATATTTTTTTTTTTTTTGCTTTCTTGTTGGTTCCAAATTTCTCATAAGTTATTTTTTTGTTTCTGATCAATGCTTTTTCAAAATTCCTTAAGGGACCGTGTGTGTGTGTGTGATGTGGACAGAAAATTGTGTGTGTGTGTGTGTGTGTGTGTGTGTGTGTGATGTAGACAGAAAATTGTGTGTGTGTGTGTGTGTGTGTGATGTGGACAGAAAATTGTGTGTGTGTGTGTGTGATGTAGACAGAAAATTGTGTGTGTGTGTGTGTGATGTGGACAGAAAATTGTGTGTGTGTGTGTGTGATGTAGACAGAAAGGCTTGTATTTTGTATCATCCATTAATTAATTCATTTATATTTTGTATCATACATAAATTAATAAGTTTGTATTTTGTTACAGAGTTGTGGAGTGGAGTTATACAAACAACTTATAACAACAACAACAACAACACTATATATAACTGTAAGTATTTATATCAGAGTAACATTGTCATTAAAGGTGGCAATGAGTGGCAGTCACTGGGACAGAGTGTAGCCACACACTGTGTGTATGAAACACAATTATAGCAACACATCACAAGGATGATCATTGTGATATGTGGCCCAGAGACCTACAGACCACTTCCACCATGAAACCAAAGTCCTCAAAATCAAGGATCATCTTGACATGAGAGGCACACAAACACTTGCTGCAGCCTCCACAAACCCACAACATCCACTACACTACATGGCACAACACACACACATGCCAAGGAACATCAAAACAACACCTAGTACACGATACCATACACAAATACTATCATCTCTTACACCATGCCCACCCCAAACCCTCTCCACCCACCTGAGACCCAAGTCAGCTTCGGCTATAACTGACTAAGCAGGAAGACCTCAAACAGCTGACTCAAACCCTCCACCCCCTGCTGCTCACAGGGGTGGTAACCTCTGGCATCAGTGGCATTTGTAACGTGTCCCGAGCAAGGATCGAACGCTGGGCTACAGAATTGCAGCCACAACCTCTAGACCACTGTGCTAGCCAGAAGCTATTATGTGATATTCAAACAAACACAAACACACACAAACAAACAAACAAATATAAACATGTACATACACACACAGATAAAACAATGAGTGATATTCAAGAACCTTCATTGTGAATACTATGGTGGTGTGGTACCATGGATTCATAGACAATCAATAGTACCTTTGGACCAATACCATGCCATTGTTTTATCTGTGTGTGTGTGTATATTTGTGTGTATGTGTGTGTGTACGTGTGTGTGTACGTGTGTGTGTGAATTTGTGTGTATGTATGTATGTGTGTGTGTGTTTTTTTGTGCGTGTGTGTGTGTGTAATTAAGGGGGTGTGGGTGTAGGGGACAGGCTTGGGGGGGTGCAGGAATAGGGGGACAGGCTTGGGGGGGGGGGGTTAGAAAGCCTGTCCACTATTTCCACACATCCCTAACCCCCCCAAGCTTGTCCCCTTACTCCTGCACCCCCCCAAAAAAAAACCTACCCCCCCCCCATGCTTGTCCCCCTATTCCTGCACCCCCCAAAAAAACCCTACCCCCCCCCCCAAGCTTGTCCCCCTATTCCCGCACCCCCAAAAAATTTTCCCCCTCCACCTGCACCCCCTTAAAATAATAATAATAATAATAAATGGTTTATTGAAGTTACAGCCTTAAGTGTGAAAATACACAGTTTATTATATTATATTATATAAGGTTGATAATTGATGAGTGTGTGTTGTGTTGTGTTGTTGGTGAGTGTGTTTGTGTGTATTACAGTGTTTAATAATGTGTTTAATAGAGTGTGTGTTGTGTTGTGTTGTTGGTGAGTGTGTTGGTGTGTATTACAGTGTTTAATAATGTGTTTAATAGAGTGTGTGTTGTGTTGTGTTGTTGGTGAGTGTGTTTGTGTGTATTACAGTGTTTAATAATGTGTTTAATAGAGTGTGTGTTGTGTTGTGTTGTTGGTGAGTGTGTTGGTGTGTATTACAGTGTTTAATAGAGTGTATGTTGTGTTGTGTTGTTGGTGAGTGTGTTGGTGTGTATTACAGTGTTTAATAGAGTGTATGTTGTGTTGTGTTGTTGGTGAGTGTGTTTGTGTGTACAGTAACTCCCCGACTTACGAACATTCCGTAGATACGAATAAATTACTGAAGTACCTGAAGTAAAACAAATTGCATGAAAGACGGTGGCAAACTTCAGATTTGCCGGGCGTGCATATAGTTCACCAGTCTGCCACACCACACCACGGCAGCACTCGCCACGCTTTCCCACAGTTGCTCGAAAAACACGAAAGCGTCATTTCGTTGTGTGTTGGTGTGTGTCATTATTTGTGCCCTAACTTCACTTTAATTGGACATTATTTCAACTAAAATGTTAAGGTGTTAAGCCAAAGTTAAACAAGGAAGTCAATGGCAGTGTAAAGAAAAGACAGGACATAACATTAGAAATGAAAATGGATATAATAAAACAACTGGAAAGATGGTGAGAAGATAGCCAATGTTGCCACATTAAAGTTATATGAATCACCTTCAAATAGCATTAAAGGTGTTGGATAATATAAATATAGGTACACTCTTCTCTTTTTTTATGGGAGGTTAGGTTCCTGAAGGGGTCGCATAAAGTGAATTTAGCATAAAGTAAATTGTACATTTCCATAAGAAATAATGGTTCTTTAACTTAAAAATGGAGCCTCCTTGTTCATGTTATTTTAAGAGTTCGTGTAAATTGCATTAATTTATTTTTGATCATGATACGCACTATTTCAAATTTTGCATAATTTAAATTCGCATAAAAAGAGAGGAGAGTGTACTAGGTATGTTATAAGTACAGTATAGGGTTTTATGTATTCTTAATATAGATAAGGCTTTAAAACAAGTTGAAAATGCCGATGGGGACACAACTTCAAACAAACTGTACCAACAAATGGACTTACTAACAACCTCTCAGTCCCCATTATGTTCCTAAGTTGAGGAGTTACTGTATTACTGTACTGTGTTTAATAATGTTTAATATGTATGTTGTGTTGTGTTGTGTTGTTGGTGAGTGTGTTGGTGTGTATTACAGTGTTTAATAATGTGTTTAATAGAGTGTATGTTGTGTTGTGTTGTTGGTGAGTGTGTTGGTGTGTATTACAGTGTTTAATAATGTGTTTAATAGAGTGTATGTTGTGTTGTGTTGTTGGTGAGTGTGTTGGTGTGTATTACAGTGTTTAATAGAGTGTATGTTGTGTTGTGTTGTTGGTGAGTGTGTTGGTGTGTATTACAGTGTTTAATAATGTGTTTAATAGAGTGTATGTTGTGTTGTGTTGTTGGTGAGTGTGTTGGTGTGTATTACAGTGTTTAATAATGTGTTTAATAGAGTGTGTGTTGTGTTGTGTTGTTGGTGAGTGTGTTGGTGTGTATTACAGTGTTTAATAGAGTGTGTGTTGTGTTGTGTTGTTGGTGAGTGTGTTGGTGTGTATTACAGTGTTTAATAATGTGTTTAATAGAGTGTGTGTTGTGTTGTGTTGTTGGTGAGTGTGTTGGTGTGTATTACAGTGTTTAATAATGTGTTTAATAGAGTGTGTGTTGTGTTGTGTTGTTGGTGAGTGTGTTGGTGTGTATTACAGTGTTCAATAATGTGTTTAATAGAATGGGCTGTTGTGTTACATCCTGGACATACATACATACATACATACACAATGGTTCCATCCAGCTTCTTGTAATATGTCAGAAAGTCAAACATACATACATACAAACAGCTGTGTGTTGTTGGGGAGTGTTTGAATATTTTGAATCATACATAAATTAATTCGTTTGTATTTTGTATTATCTATAAATTAATTCATTTGTATTTTGAATCATACATAAATTAATTCATCTGTATTTTGTATTATCTATAAATTAATTCATTTGTATTTTGAATCATACATAAATTAATTCATCTGTATTTTGAATCATACATAAATTAATTCATTTGTATTTTGTATTATCCATAAATTAATTCATTTGTATTTTGTATTATCCATAAATTAATTCATCTGTATTTTGAATCATACATAAATTAATTCATCTGTATTTTGTATTATCCATAAATTAATTCATTTGTATTTTGTATTATCCATAATTTAATGAGGTTGTATTTTGTTACAGAGTTGTGGAATACAAGAGACTTATAACAACCATTATTGTTTGTTGTTCATCCATCAACAACAACAACAACAAGAACAACAACAACAACACTATATATAACTGTAAGTATTTATATTAGAGTAACATTGTGTCATATTCAAACAAACACACACACAAACAAACACACACACACAAACAAACACACAAACATACAAACACACAAACACACACACACAAAAAAATAAACACACACACACACACACACAAATAAACACACACACACAAATAAACACATACACAAACACACACACACACACACAAATAAACACACACACACACACACACAAACACAAATAAACACACACACAAACACACAAATAAACACACACACAAACACACAAACACACAAATAAACACACACACACAAATAAACACACACACACACACACACAAATAAACACACACACACACAAATAAACACACACACACACACAAATACACAAATAAACACACACACACAAATAAATACACACACAAACAAGCACACACACGAACACACACACACACACATAAGACATTGAGTGGTATGCAAGAACCTTCATGGTGAATACTATGGTGGTGTGATACGATGGTTTCATAGTAATACCATAGTACCGTCGGACAGATACAACACCATGGATGATTGTTCTTGCATACCACTCATGGTATTATCTGTGTGTGTGTGTGTTTGTTTGTGCATTTTGTTTGTGCATTTTGTTTGTGTATGTGCATTTTGTATGTGTATGTGTATGTGTATGTGTATGTGTATGTGTGTGTGTGTGTGTGTGTGTGTGTGTGTGCGTGTGCGTGTGCGTGTGCGTGTGCGTGTGCGTGTGCGTGTGCGTGTGCGTGTGCGTGTGTGTGTGTGTGTGTGTGTGTGTGTGTGTGTGTGTGTGTGTGTGTGTGTATAAAACACTAAGTCTTCGTCTTAGTGCTATTATTCTGACCTAAGCCTCAAGATGGCGGATATTTATCATAAATCCCTAACAATTAGACACAAGTCCTTATGTCTCGTCTTAGCTAGGATTGGGTCTGGGTATATCCTACGGGCTTAAGATTTTGTCATAAGTAACCGAAAGTGTGTGTGTGTGTGTGTGTGTGTGTGTGTGTGTGTGTGTGTGTGTGTGTGTGTGTGTGTGTGTGTGTGTGTGTGTGTGTGTGTGTGTATTCCCTATAAATCCTTAAATTAGTCTCTGCCACTCCCCACCAAGGCGTAAACAGAGTGACCGAGTACAGAGGTAATCCAATTATATATAGAAATAAGCCAAGACTATTAGAGGGATAATAGCAGGCCGTGAAATGTAGGGAAAGGGACTGATGAGCCTAGTATTGTTTTCGGACCAAAAAAGCCTTATTTATTTCATCTTAATGAATTTTGTCATGATTGCAATATTTATGTGATGTTCTATAACGTACATTGAATCATATTTTCAATGCAGAATGATAATACCAGGCCCCAATAAATAATATTCAACGAAATAGGATTAATATGGTTTGTAGGTTTTGGTAAACTCCCGTCATGTTACTTGCAAGTCTTAGTAGCATTTTACTACATTTCATGGATTTTCTTCTGATACATACAGACCTGGTATTATCCCTCAAGTCTTAGTAGCATTTTACTACATTTCATGGATTTTCTTCTGATACATACAGACCTGGTATTATCCCTCTGTATTGAAAATATGATTCAATGTAGGTTATAGAACATCACATAAATATTGCTATAATAATAAAGCTTATTAAGATGAAATAAAATAAGGCCTCTTTGGTCCGAAAACGTTATACAGCTTTGGGCGGTAGATCGTAGAAGTCGCCAGTCGGTATCTATAGTCTTGTACAGAAATATTAGTTACACACAATGTTTTTGCATTAGTCTAAGCATTGCATATAAAAAAAAGTACATTAATATGCGCTTCATTATTTTAAAATTTATTTTCACTATTTTCTTTTCTTTATTTTCTTAAATTATAACAATATTACAAAAAAAATCTTACTACATTTAGCAGATAACTGTTTGAATCGTCTATGATTTTCAGCCAGCTATGTCTGGCATTAGGTCGAAGACTTAGTGCTTAGAACATGAAAGTTAGGTCTTCATCTTAACTAGGACCAAGTTTAGGATAAAATCTTAAATTCTTTATAAGTACCATCCCTGATTCCTCCTAAACATACTACAAAACAAACAAACTCTCTCCATATAGATGTGTGTGTATGTGTGTTTCATGGCAATATTTGGAGGAATAATAATAATAATAATAATAATAATCACCAACACTCCTTCCATTGTAGTAAATATCTTGGTAATAATAAATAATAATAATAATCTTGGTAATAAAGAACAACACGTGTATAATTTTGTAGCACCTCATAATAATAATAATTGATGGGGTTGAGTTGACATAAGGTGTTGTTGTTGTATGATTATATTTTGATATGATACTGATTTATTTGTACCATGGAAGGAAGGAAAGTGTTGGTCGATATTATTATTATTATTATTACCAAGATATTTACTAAGGTGGAAAGAAAGTGTTGGTGAATATTATTATTACATTGTATAAAAGTTTGTATATATGTATGTATATGTACAGTATGTACTGGTATGTATGTATTTATGTATTTGTATATTTATGTATATATATATATATATATGTGTGTATGTACAGTATGTATAGATGTATGTACAGTTAAACCTCGTTATTTCGGACCCCGTTATAACGGATTACGGTTATAACGGACACAATCAGCTGGAGATTTTTTTTCTGAATTTTTGTTTCTCTATTTTTTTCTATTATATTGTTTACATTATACAGTAGGTATATTATTTACACATCATTACATACCTATTTATGTATATATACAGTTGACTCTCGAATAAATCCGAGGAGTTCTTATACAAAATGAGTGAAATCATTATGAACATGTCACGAAATGATATCACTGTCGTCTGCGAAGCGTGTGTGTGTGTGTGTGTGTGTGTTGCCACCACTTCTCCCTCACTCCTTCCCCCCCCTACCCTCAGTCTCCATTCACCCTAGCCCATGGTCAAGGGAATATAGGCCTAACATGGGTTGTCACTTTGTGTTTGACTCGCTCGTTTTTAATAATTTACGAGTTAACCACCAGCTTCATGTCAGGTGGTGCATTTACAAAACGGAAGGTCATATTCTTCCATATCAAGAAGGAAGGTTTTTCTCGAACAGAGAAAGGAGAAGGAAACACCAGAGTGTGTGGTTGATAAAAGTAAACAAACGATATCACACACTATCTCCCCTCTTCCCCCTACCACCTCCACTACCACACACACTATCTCCCCTCTTCCCCCTACTCTCCCCCCTACCACCTCCACCACCACAGATGTCCCAGACTCATTTCAGTCATTACTCAAAATTGCGTTATTCGAGAGTCAACTGTATCTATATTTTGTGGTAATTTTTGCACATACTTTTTTTTTTTTTTTTTTTTTTTTGTACCCCTCGTAAAAATTCGTCGCTATAACGGTCAAACCGCAAAAACGGACACCCTCTCCCCCCTATTAGTCCGAAATAACGAGGTTTAACTGTATGTACGTACCTGTGTGTATGTATGCATTTGTATATATTTATGTATGTATATATATGTATGTATGTATGTATTTAAAAATGTACCAACTTGAACAGAAAAAGTTTAACTTGAATTAATTAATGTTTCTACTTTACAGGTGTGTAGTGAAAAGAGAAGAAAGAAGAAGAAGAAGAAGGAGAAGAAGAAGAAAGAGACGAGGAGAGAAGAAAGAAAAAGAAGAAGAAGGAGGAGGAGAAGGAGAGAAGAAAGAATAGAAAGAGAAGAGGAGAGAAGAAAGAATAGAAAGAGAAGAGGAGAGAAGAAAGAATAGAAAGAGAAGAGGAGAGAAGAAAGAATAGAAAGAGAAGAGGAGAGAAGAAAGAATAGAAAGAGACGAGGAGAGAAGAAAGAATAGAAAGAGACGAGGAGAGAAGAAAGAATAACAAGAGACAAGATGAAGAAAGAGGATGGGAGGATGAGAAGAGACCAGACAAGGAGAGAGAGAATGGGAGAATAAGTGGACAAGAAGAAAGAGAAAAGAGAAGAGGAGGAAGAGAAGAAGAGACATGAAGGACAAGAAGAAAGAGAATAGTAGAAAGAAGATATAAATAATAAAAAATAATACTATTTTATTATATGAGGAAAATAAATACTGTATATATTAATTATTATTATTCTTTATTATAACACCATTATCATTATTAATTAATTAACACATTATTTCACCAGGTGAATATAATAATAATTTAATACCTGTAAGGGTGTAGGGTTATAGGAAAAATGATTGATGTTATTATAATGTATGTGTGTGTGTGTGTGTGACTCACTCTCACTCTCTCACACTCTCTCTCACACACACACACACACACGTATATGCGTGTGTGAGAGAGAGAGACATATCACACAAGCACATACAAGTATTATAATAACATCAATAATAATTTTATGTGTGTGTGTGAGACATAACTCTCACACACACACACACACACACAAGTATATATGTGTGTATGTGAAGAGAGAAATATGTCACACACACACACAGGTATTATTACAACATTAACATATACTGTGTGTGTGTGTG
Organism: Petrolisthes manimaculis; assembly: GCA_034508575.1. Taxonomy (NCBI): domain Eukaryota; kingdom Metazoa; phylum Arthropoda; class Malacostraca; order Decapoda; family Porcellanidae; genus Petrolisthes; species Petrolisthes manimaculis. The sequence continues at coordinate 41,351 of JAWZYT010002933.1, read as the reverse complement.
TAGAGAGAGAAATCACACACACACACACACACACACACAGTAACTCTCTAAAACACTCACAATTTGTAGTAATGCTTGTACTGTTGTTGTTGTTGTTGTAAGGGTGAACACAGTAAACAATGAAGGTTGTTATAAGTCTCTTGTATAACTCCACTCCACAACTCTGTTACAAAATACAACACTATTAATTTATGGAGAATACAAAATGAATTAATTTATGGACAATGCTGGCGACCCGTGTCCCTCTGGGAATGAGCACTGCATTGGCCTTGCCAGCCATCAGTGGCCCCCCGATGGGGGAGTGGACAACTGTGGCTACTGGCGGGGGGGGAGTCTCCGGGCTGCCCTGTAGAGGGAGTGGGTGAAAGGGACTGTATGAGACTTGTGACAATAAATGTGAATGGAATGACAGATATGATTAAGAGAAGAGGGGTTGTGGAATGTTTTAGGAAGGGAAGAGTGGATGTTATGGGAGTGACGGAGACACATGTGAAAGGATGTGGAATGGCTGAGTGTGGGGAGGGAAGGGAGAGTGGAATGTGGGAAGGAATGGAGGGAGGGGTAGTGTGGACGGGTATGAATGAAAAGATTAAAGGAAGAGGGAAGGAAGGGTGTGCGTTGTTGGTGTCTCCATGGGTGTGGAAGGGAGTGAATGGACATGGGTGGAAGGGGTCAAGGATTGTGTGGATGACAGGAAAGATTGGAATGGTAAGGTATGCATGGGTGTGTGCTTATGCACCCGTGAATGAAAGGAGTAAGACTGGGAGAGAGAAGATGAGAGTGTTTTGGGAGGAGTTGATTACATGTCTGAGAGGGATTGATGATGGAAGGAGAGTGGTAATGATGGGTGATATGAATGGAAAGGTGGGAGGTGAAGAAGTGGGGAATGTTGTAGGTAAATGGGGTGTAGAAGGAATAAATGAGAATGGTGAGTATCTGGTGGATGTCTGTGCTGAGAGGGGGTTGTTCTTAGCCAACACCTTCTTTCAGCACAGGATGATCCACCGGTACACATGGCAAAGAAGGGATGAGAGAGGAGAACAAAAGAGTTTGATTGATTATGTGGCAGTAGATGAAAGGTTGAGGAAGGATGTATGTGATGCGAAAGTGGTGAGAGGAATGGTCCATTGCTCCGACCATTATGCGGTGTTGGTGAGGATGAAGGTTAGAATGAAGTGGGAGTATTGTAAGAGGGGTGAAGGGGTGAGGAATAGGAGGGAGGTGGCTAGCGGGAAATTGGATGTAGCAGAGTATAGGGAGGAATATAAGAGGAGGGTGAGTGAGGTGCTGGGGGATGCAAGGATGGGGATACGAGAGGGAATGGGAGTGAATGATGTGTATGAAGTGTTTAAGTTGATTGTAGTGAGGACAGCAGTAGAGGTAGTAGGGTATAAGTCACAGAAGAGGGGTAGGAAAGGGAGTGCTTGGTGGTCGGAAGAAATGCAATAGAGAAGAAAAGGAAGGCATACAAGAGAACTTTACAGAGGAATGTGTCGGAAGAAGTGAGAGAGAGATGGAAGAGAGAATATAATGTATGTAAGAGACAAGTGAAAAGGATAGTGAGTGAGAGTAAAAGGAGAGTGGATGAGGAGTTTGGAAGGAAACTGAATGAAAAGTTTACAGAGAACAAGAAACTATTTTGGAAGGAGGTTAAAAGAGAAAGAGGAGAAGGAAAATCTGGTAGTGTGAGAATGAAGAGAGAGGATGGAGTTGCTGTGAGTAGAAGTGAGGAAGTGAAAGAAGTGTGGAAGAGGCATTTTGATCGTTTGATGAATGAGGGGACGGGAGGGGAGGCAGTGGTGACATGCATGGGGATGGAGGCAGGTAGTAGACGACAGGATTCTCAGAGAGAAGTAGGAAGGGAAGAGATTAGGAAAGCAATAGGCAAGTTGAAGATGGGAAAGGCACCGGGGGTGGATGGGATAACGGCTGAAATGTTAAAGTATGGGGGGGAGGTAGTGGTGGAGTGGATGTTGCTTATATGTACATTGGTGTGGAGGCAGGGAGAGGTGCCAGAGGATTGGAGGAGGGCTATAATTGTACCGTTGTATAAGGGGAAGGGGAGTAAGGAGGAGTGTGGTAGTTATAGGGGAATAAGCCTTCTTAGTGTACCGGGGAAGGTGTATGGAAAGGTTCTAACTGAGAGACTGATGGAAGTGACAGGGAATAAAGTTGGTGAGGAACAGGGAGGGTTCAGAAAGGGTAGAGGATGTGTGGACCAGATATTTGCGCTAAAATCGATAGTGGAGAAATATATAGGGAAGGGTAAGAAGTTGTATGCTGCCTTCATGGACTTGGAGAAGGCATACGATAGGGTTGATAGGAGAGCTATGTCAGAGGTGTTGAGAATATATGGTGTTGGGGGATCTCTACTGAAAGGTATTGAGGCTTTTTATGCAGATGCAAAGGTGTGTGTGCGGGTAAAGGGTGATCTGAGTGAGAGTTTTAATATTTGTGTAGGGCTGAGACAGGGATGTGTTATGTCACCATGGTTGTTCAATATATATATGGATGGGTGTATGAGAGAGATGAAAGCCAAAGTGAATGGTCTGGGGGTGAAGTTAAGGCTGAATGAAGTAAATTGGTCCTTGGTGGCAAGTTTGTTTATGGATGACACTGTGCTGATGGCTGAGAGTGAAAGGGAGTTGCAGAGTGTGGTGGACGAATTTCAGTCTGTATGTAAGCGAAGGAAACTGAAGGTGAATGTGGGTAAAAGTAAAGTGATGGTGTTTGAGAGAGCAGAAACTGAAGTGATTGACTTTGCTACACCCTACAGAGTGGAAGTACCAACTGGGACGAACTGTGAGATAACCCTGAGGGGTGAGAGAATGGAGGAAGTGAAGGAGTTTAAGTACCTGGGGACAGTTATGTGTAAACATGGAAGTATGGAAGGAGAAATTAGGGAGAGAGCAGTGAGGGGTAGACAGGTCATAGGATCACTGGGGAGGATAATGAAAGGTAGAAGTGTGAGTATGGAAGTGAAAAGGGGACTGCAAAATAGTATAATCCTGCCAACACTGACGTATGCGTCGGAGACATGGACATGGAGTAGGGCTCATCAGTCGAGAATAGGTGCTGTGGAAATGAGTTATCTGAGAGGTGCATGTGGACTGACAATGTGGGATGGAGAAAGTAATGAGAGTGTGTATAAGAGATGCGGTATGAGTGAGAAGGCAATTGGTATTGAGTGTGGAGTGGTTGAGAGAGTGAAACATAATACTTTGAGGTGGTTTGGACATGTGGAGAGAATGCAAGGTGAGGAGTTTGTAAAGAAGGTGTATGGAAGTGAAGTTGTGGGACGTGGTGTGAGAGGCAGACCACCAGTAAGATGGCAGAACAGAGTGGAAGAGTATGTAAAGGAGAGAAACATGAGGGGGAGGGGACGGCTTGACCAAGTAAGGAGGGAGTGTTGGAACAGGGAAGACTGGAGACTTTTCTGCCGTGGCCACCCTCTTCGGGGGAGTTCCCGGAGGGAACGAGGCGTCAGAGCTATAGATAGATAGATAGATAGAATGAATTAATTTATGGATAATACAAAATATAAAATATAAAATGAATTAATTGAATAATACAAAATACAAAATGAATTAATTGAATAATACAAAATGAATTATTTGAATTATACAAAATATAAAATGAATTAATTAATTTATGGAAAATACAAAATCTAAAATGGATTAATTTATGGAAAATACAAAATGAATTAATTAATTTATGGAAAATACAAAATATAAAATGGATTAATTTATGGAAAATACAAAATACAAAATGAATTAATTGAATAATACATAATATATATGAATTAACTTATGCATGGAAAAAAATATATGAAAATAATTAAATAATAGATGGAACAAAATACAAAATGAATGAATTAATAAATAATACAAAATGAATGAATTAATTATTGGATGGTACAAAATACAAATGAATTATTATTTTAAAATTACTACAAGTTATTTATTACCCAAACTTTGACAACAAACATGAAGGAGAAGGAATAAGTGAGAGAAATGGAAGGAAGGAAGGGAATAAGGAGGGAGGGAAGGAGAGGGAGGGAAGTAAGGAAGGGAAGGAGGGAGAAATGGAGAGAAGGAGGTGAGGAAGGAAGGGAAGAGAAGGAGAGGAATAGAAGGGAAGGAGGGAGAGGAATGGAAGTAAGGGAAGGGATGAGAAGGAAGGGAAGGAGGGAATGAGAGAAGGAAGGGAAGGGAAGGAGGAAGGGGAGGGGAAGGATGGGTGTATTACTGTGTGTGTGTGTGTGTGTGTGTGTGTAGAGAGAGAAATCACACACACACACACACACACACACACACACACACAGTAACTCTCTAAAACACTCACAATTTTTAGTAATGCTTGTACTGTTGTTGTTGTTGTTGTTGTTGTTGTTGTTGTTGTAAGGGTGAACACAGTAAACAATGAAGGTTGTTATAAGTCTCTTGTATAACTCCACTCCACAACTCTGTAACAAAATACAACACTATTAATTTATGGAGAATATAAAATACAAATCAATTAATTTATGGAAAATACAAAATCAATTAATTAATGAATGGTACAAAATCAATTAATTATACAAATAATTAATAATACAAAAAATGAAATGAATTAATTGAATAATACAAAATATAGATGAATTAATTTATGGATGGAAAAAATATACAAAATTAATTAAACAAGCTCTGCCTGCTACGCTCGCCCCCCCACCCCCCCCCCCCCCCCACCCCCCAATCAGATGTCACACCAGGTAGTGAAGATGTTAATACCTATCTCTGCTAAATATAAAGGGCAATGTCTCTTCCAGTTAATAGTGAAGATGTTAACTCTTATCTAACCGACATTTGTAACATAAAATACATTGTCACGGAATCGACTTTCACTTCGGGTTTTGACTTATTTTTTTTTTTTTAACAGTTTTATCATTTTCTCAAAAGTTTTATTTTTATATATACTAAGATAAGATAAGATACAAGATGGAACAAATTATAAAATGAATGAATTAATGAATAATACAAAATGAATTATTACTTTAGAATTACTACAAGATATTACCCAAACTTTGACAACAAACATGGAGGAAAAGGAAGGAGGGAGAGAAATGGAAAGGGAAGAAGGGGAGGGAGAGGAAAGGAAGGGATGGGAAGGGAAGGAGAGAAATGGAAGGGGAAGAAGGGGATGGAGAGGAAAGGAAGGGATGGGAAGGGGAGGGGAAGGAAGGAGGGAAGGGAAGGTAAGGAGAGAAGGTGAGGAAGGAAGGGGGAAGGTGAGGAAGGAAGGGAAGGTAAGGATGGACGGGAGGAGAGAAGGAAGGGAAGGTAAGGAGGGAGGGGAGGAGAGAAGGAAGGGAAGGTAAGGAGGGAGGGGAGGAGAGAAGGAAGGGAAGGTAAGGAGGGAGGGGAGGAGAGAAGGGAGGGAAGGTAAGGAGGGAGGGGAGGAGAGAAGGAAGGGAAGGTAAGGAGGGAGGGGAGGAGAGGAGAAGGAAGGGAAGGTAAGGAGGGAGGGAAGGAGAGAAGGAGAGGAAGGTAAGGAGGGAGGGGAGGAGAGGAGAAGGAAGGAAGGGGATGAATGGAAAGAAAGGAGGGAAGGAAGGGTGTATTAGTGTGTGTGAGTGTGTGACATATCACTCTCTCTCTCTCTTTCTCTCTCTCACACACACACACAAGTATATGTAAGTATGTATGTGTGTGTGTGTGACATATTACACACACACACACACACACGTATATGTACAGTATGTGTGTGTGAGAGAGACATATCACACGCACACACAAGAATGATAATAACATCAATAATAATTTAATACCTGTGTGTAGGGTTTAAATAGAACTTTAGGGGGTGTGGGAATAGGGGACAGGCTTAGGGGGGGGATGCAGGAGTAGGGGATAGGCTTGGGAGGGGGGTGCAGGAGTAGGGGACAGGCTTGGGAGGGGGTGCATGAGTAGGGGATAGGCTTGGGAGGGGGTGCAGGAGTAGGGGACAGGCTTGGGAGGGGTGTGCAGGAGTAGGGGACAGGCTTGGGAGGGGGTGCAGGAGTAGGGGACAGGCTTGGGAGGGGGTGCATGAGTAGTGGATAGGCTTGGGAGGGGGTGCAGGAGTAGGGGACAGGCTTGGGAGGGGGTGCATGAGTAGGGGATAGGCTTGGGAGGGGGTGGAGTAGGGGACAGGCTTGGGAGGGGGTGGAGTAGGGGACAGGCTTGGGAGGGGGGGTGCAGGAGTAGGGGACAGGCATGGGAGGGGGTGGAGTAGGGGACAGGCTTGGGAGGGGGTGGAGTAGGGGACAGGCTTGGGAGGGGGTGGAGTAAGGGACAGGCTTGGGAGGGGGGTGCAGGAGTAGGGGACAGGCTTTCTACCCAGAGCCGTATAATAGAGAGTTTGGACAACCCCGCTGCTGGGCGCCATCTTGCATCGAAACGTCAGTGAGCGGCCGTATAAATACAATAGCCAGACTATAAACATTAACTTCTCAGCCTTTTATTTCAGTACAGATCGTTTATATATATATATATAAATACACATGTATATATTATGTACATATGAGTTATTATAATAATAGTAGTCTTTTAATGTATATAAACGGGAAGAAAGACAATAAAAACCCAACTTATTCCCTCCTAGCAGTAAATAGGAATAGTTTGGTTTATACTGAACAAAAGCTGTTAGCTCCTTGTATGTTTTCATTGTCTTTCAAACAATTATATTCATATTACTTTATTAATTAGTACATAATACGTTATTATATGTACAGTTGCCTCCAGTCGTAGCGACCCCAGTCTCAGATGTGTGTGACGAAATGTGGCAGCACTGGGTTTGTTTACTCGTGGTCAGAGTAAGTGAATGGACTCGACTAACCCTCGCTATAGTCTCCAAATGGACACTATATAAGTAAAATTATCTATCTAAAAATGCATACGTTTCCTACATCAATACAAAATTAATACAACATAAACTAGAATATATAACATATAAAGCTCAATTTTCGTTGTTTGGTGCAAAAAAACGGTGTAGCGAGGTGCAGCTTGTGACAGGAAGGAAGGGAGAAGGTATGGGGAAACGGGGGATATGGGGATATGCGGGTTGGTTTTAAGTAGCGATGCTTCGAGACTTCTTATTCAGTGAAACAATCCATAAAACCACATATTTTAGCTAACATTTAATAAAATTGTATTGACCAATATTTAAGTGTTTTCCAATTAAAGTTAGAAGGCTTATTGTTCATGTTTAATTAGGTCAGTCATAATGTCATTGGCGTAAGGATGTGGCGACCAAGGAAGCGAAATTGTGGGTGAAGTTAGAGTTAATGTGGGGAGAAAGATGGGAGAGAGACATGCTGCTATGCATGTAATACAACATAAAGAAATATTTACGAATCTTTAGGAAATTCCGTCAATAAATCCAATTTTCTATGTTTGTGACATATATATATTTAATCGTAATAAAATAATATCACGGTTTTTTGCTAGCTAGGATCGGCGTGAGCGAGCCTCTATGAGCTTGCAAATACAGTGCTATATAGCCTTTAATATAGCATACACTATAGTCTACTATTCATGAAAACTATATCCACAACTATCAATAAATTCTTTTAGAGAAAACCACACACGTGTGATGTATAAATCATGTATTAAAACCGAGAATAATGAGAGATTATTTAAGTTTGAACGAGATTCCTGTAGGCTATGCGAGGGTCTCCAGCAGGCAGAAGGGTCTCGAGTGAGCGTCATCACTTTGACGTCACGGAGCGCGTGACGTCACGGCTGAATTGATGACGTTTCACTGAACTATCCTTACTGTTTCTCATCTTTGGTGGCGACCCCATCGCCCACTGTCTATGACTCTATGGTGCAATGGCCTCGGGACAAGGGGCACCGGGAACGCCTCGCCTGTAAGATTTCCTTAGCAAAGGGATACCTCCAGCATATATATATATATATATATATATATATATATATATATATATATTAGAGTGGTTCATGAAGACACGATGCCTCATAAAGGTGTTTCACTGGGGTCCAGTGTCTAAAAGACACTGAAAATGTTTCATAATGTTATATTAATAGTAAAATAAATCACCATCTTGATCACAGACATGGTGAACGACGTGACCAGTTATTACACGGGGTGTTGGCTCTTATTGCTTGTCACCAGTGCTTGTTAAAATTGTTTACAGAAATACAGTTTACATAACAGATATATATTTGTAATTATGGTTGCATAAAACATATTTATACAACATGGGATCATGTTAACTATGCATCCCGTTTGTTCATTCATATGGGTTAGGATTAATTAACATCTATTGCCATAGTTCAATTCCAAACCTCCACCAGAGAGAACAGTTACTAGTTACACTGACACTCAAATTACTAAGTCAAAACGATGTCTGTCAATATGTGGTCAAGGTTATAGAGGATATATTGGTGTGACGGTGGTGGTGGAATAGTGTTAATGTTATCTGTTTATTCCACCGAGTCCAGTAGTCAGCCTACATCTGTCTGGACCAGAATTATTCACATTCATTGCAAGACACACACCGAGGTCATGGTTTTCTTATAAACACTGACTTGACTTTGACCACAATCAGTTCACATCAGTATGAAGGAGATCCAAGTTGAACTACTGCTGCTGGAAACATTCAGTAATACAGTGAACAATACAATTTTCATATCTTTACTGAGGAGTGTTTTATGCAGTTTGTGATTTCACAGCCTGATACAAAATAAAAGCAATGGAAAATCTGGACCAACAGGAGAACAGCTGTAGAGTGCTACCGGAGCAAACAAGTAATTATCAGAAGCAATGATACACATACACCTGGTCACCACTGTGAGATTGAACACTTTTTTGGTCATCGCAAAAGGTCATCATTTACATATAAGAATAATGAAATGAAATTGTGGTGAGCATTGTTCAGTCTTGGTCAAGATGATAGTTTAGTGTTCTTTTAGGTTTCCATCTCAGCGACACGTCTTGGGTTTCAATATTTATAAATCTCTTATATGTTATCACACATCTTATTAAAGCATGGAAACTAATGCCTCCTAATTTCTTCAAGAATGTCAATATACAAATTAACTACATTATGTTTATTAGATTAAATCACGTAATTAATATTGTGTGTCCAGTCACCCTCGGCATCAATTACTGCACGTAACCTCTCGGACATCAAGGAGACGAGGTTCTGTAATATAGAACATAAATATCTATTCTAATCTTAGGGAAGTATTGCCTAAGATCTTGAATACAACACAATAAGGGTTTGGGGATCTTTTCAACTTTTCTTCCTTTCCTTCTTACTTTCTTGTTGTTTCGTCTTTTCTATCACGTTCTACAGAGTCTTACTGGCCTTGGACGGTCTTCCTTCTAACCCACAATCAATCACAGAGGTGAAAAATCCAATAAAATAAATAAAGGATCCAGATTCGTATGGGAAACATTTCCTAATCATATTAGAATGTTTTCTGTCCTAAGCCCTTAGGCCTATCACACCTAAACCAAACCAAAAAACACAACCTCCTTGGCAGAAGTAATATAAAGTGTTTTCCCCCGTTCCTTATAAAAGTTAGTCTAATCTAATCGAACTTTCTCTCTTTCCATACCTTCAAAATGAACTTTCCCTTCATGAACACCAACACAGATGCTAAGTTTAATTCAGAATTAATGCAAACTAATATATTTATTTTGTAACAGAGAGATATTCATATTGAATATATAATTTATATATAATTGTATTTGTATGATCGTAATCACAAAAGGGTTGAGCCCTTGTTCCCAGCACCAGGCGACGGACTTCCCCTATACACCTCATCCATCAAAGCACCAACCTCACTCCACCGTCACTGCTGAACCAGTGAACCACTAGAGCCAGGCACCATATTTCATAAGTCTCACTCGGTACCGGGAACCTGCTTGGCTTGGTTAGGTTAGGGTAGATATGCATTCATATGGAAGTTTAATGACCCATTCACTGACTCTGACCACGAGTAAACAAACCCAGTGCTGCCATATTTCGCCAAACACACCTGAGACTGGGGTCGCTACGAGTGGAGGCAACTGTACATATAAATTACATTAACTTAAATGAAAACAATCTAATGTACTGCTATAAAGAATTTTATTATACAAAGACAATTTGTTGAATTGGTTGAATTTGCCTGCTTGACATTAAATTAAACCCTTTATTGATCAAATTAATAAACCATGCTGTTGTTTAGTGTTCTTCATTAATATAGGCCTACTCACAGAACACAAGGATGAATTGTTAAGTGTTCTTCATTAATATAGGCCTACTCACAGAACACAAGGATGAATTGTTAAGTGTTCTTCATTAATATAGGCCTACTCACAGAACACAAGGATGAATTGTTAAGTGTTCTTCATTAATATAGGCCTACTCACAGAACACAAGGATGAATTGTTTGGGGTCCAGTCTTTCCGTGGGACTTTAATTTCCCCTTCTTTTCTTATTTTAGAGTCTCTGGTAAAGGTGTGTAATGTGTTTCCTTGTGGTGTGTGGTTGGAACACCTCCCTCCCTCCAGGCTACACAGTACACCATATTAGAAGCAAAAGATGGGATTACAAGGGAATAGGATCGTCAAAATTGTAGTGTTCACCTTCAATATGTGTACAGTACTTTGTTAAGACAACCAGGGTACTGAGCAGGTGAGGTGTCGCTGCAATATGGCGCCCATATGTCAGGTGACCTGTCCTCGACCAATCACAGGCCACCGCGAGGGACTAGGAGTTGTCGACCCTAAACCACCGGCCTTGTATAGCTGTTGTTGTTATTTAGTTGTTGTTGTTGTTGTGAGGTTGTGTGTGTGTTACAGTCACTTCCTCTCGTCCGTTACTGTCTCTGTACTTTGTCTCCTCACGGACGGTCTGTACGGTGTGGGACAGTTCAAGTGAGTCAGTCATGTTGGTACTCAACTAAATAACTAACTAACTAACTAATTAACTAACTAAATTACTAACTAACTAATTACCTATCTAACTAACTAACTAACTAATTAACTAACTAACTAATTACCTATCTAACTAACTATCTATCTATCTATAGCTCTGACGCCTCGTTCCCTCCGGGAACTCCCCCGAAGGGGGTGGCCACGGCAGAAAAGTCTCCAGTCTTCCCTGTTCCAACACTCCCTCCTTACTTGGTCAAGCCGTCCCCTCCCCCTCATGTTTCTCTCCTTTACATACTCTTCCACTTTGTTCTGCCATCTTACTGGTGGTCTGCCTCTCACACCACGTCCCACAACTTCACTTCCATACACCTTCTTTACGAACTCCTCACCTTGCATTCTCTCTACATGTCCAAACCACCTCAAAGTATTACGTTTCACTCTCTCAACCACTCCACACTCAATACCAATTGCCTTCTCACTCATACCACATCTCTTATACACACTCTCATTACTTTCTCCATCCCACCTTGTCAGTCCACATGCACCTCTCAGATAACTCATTTCCACAGCACCTATTCTTGACTGATGAGCCCTACTCCATGTCCAGGTCTCCGACGCATACGTCAGTGTTGGCAAGATTATACTGTTCCTCAGTCCCCTTTTCACTTCCATACTCACACTTCTACCCTTCATTATCCTCCCCAGTGATCCTATGACTTGTCTACCCTTCACTGCTCTCTCCCTAATTTCTCCTTCCATACTTCCATGTTTACACATAACTGTCCCCAGGTACTTAAACTCCTTCACTTCCTCCATCCTCTCACCCCTTAGGGTTATCTCACACTTCGTCCCAGTTGGTACTTCCACTCTGTAAGGTGTAGCAAAGTCAATCACTTCAGTTTCTGCTCTCTCAAACACCATCACTTTACTTTTACCCACATTCACCTTCAGTTTCCTTCGCTTACATACAGACTGAAATTCGTCCACCACTCTCTGCAACTCCCTTTCACTCTCAGCCATCAGCACAGTGTCATCTGCAAACAAACTTGCCACCAAGGACCAATTTACTTCATTCAGCCTTAACTTCACCCCCAGACCATTCACTTTGGCTTTCATCTCTCTCATACACCCATCCATATATATATTGAACAACCATGGTGACATAACACATCCCTGTCTCAGCCCTACACTAATATTAAAACTCTCACTCAGATCACCCTCTACCCGCACACACGCCTTTGCATCTGCATAAAAAGCCTCAATACCTTTCAGTAGAGATCCCCCAACACCATATATTCTCAACACCTCTGACATAGCTCTCCTATCAACCCTATCGTATGCCTTCTCCAAGTCCATGAAGGCAACATACAACTTCTTACCCTTCCCTATATATTTCTCCAATATCGATTTTAGCGCAAATATCTGGTCCACACATCCTCTACCCTTTCTGAACCCTCCCTGTTCCTCACCAACTTTATTCCCTGTCACTTCCATCAGTCTCTCAGTTAGAACCTTTCCATACACCTTCCCCGGTACACTAAGAAGGCTTATTCCCCTATAACTACCACACTCCTCCTTACTCCCCTTCCCCTTATACAACGGTACAATAATAGCCCTCCTCCAATCCTCTGGCACCTCTCCCTGCCTCCACGCCAATGTACATATAGGCAACATCCACTCCACCACTACCTCCCCCCCATACTTTAACATTTCAGCAGTAATCCCATCTAACCCCGGTGCCTTTCCCATCTTCAACTTGCCTATTGCTTTCCTAATCTCTTCCCTTCCTAATTCTCCCTGAGCATCCTGTCGTCTACTACCTGCCTCCATCCCCATGCATGTCACCACTGCCTCCCCTCCCGTCCCCTCATTCATCAAACGATCAAAATGCCTCTTCCACACTTCTCTCACTTCCTCACTTCTACTCACCGTAACTCCATCCTCTCTCTTCATTCTCACGCTACCAGACTTTCCTTCTCCTCTCTCTTTTTTTACCTCCTTCCAAAATAATTTCTTGTTCTCTCTAAACTTTTCACTTAGTTTCCTACCAAATTCCTCATCCACTCTCCTTTTACTCTCACTCACTAACTAACTAACTAACTAATTACCTATCTAACTAACTAAATAACTAACTAACTAACTAACTAATTACCTATCTAACTAACTAACTAACTAATTAACTAATTAACTAACTAACTAATTAACTGACTAACTAACTAACTACCTGACTAAATGACTAACTAACTAATTAACTAACTAACTAATTAACTAACTAACTAACTAATTAACTAACTAACTAACTACCTGACTAAATGACTAACTAACTAATTAACTATCTAACTAACTAACTAACAAACAAACTCTTACAGGAGTTACCCCCCTATATGGATCATTATATTTGACCACAACTGTACACATATATACATATATATAAAATAATAATAATGAATAAACTTTATCATCAAATATATATTAAAAAGAATAATAGTAATAAATTTAATCATCTTACATTAAGGGATTTATTTTTATATAATTGATTTACTGACCAAGTGTTAAAAAGATAGTGTGTGTGTGTGTGTGTGTGTGTGTGTGTGTGTGTGTTATTCATTACCATACACACTAAGTGATTTACTGACTCTATTTATAAAGAATAATAATGTATAATAATAAATTCAACCAACAAATAACAAATAATAATAATGATAATAATAATAATAATAATAATAAATAAAAATAATAAAAATAATAATAATAATAATAATAATAAACAAAAATAATAATAATAATAATAATAATAAACAAAAATAATAATAATAATAATAATAATAATAATAATAATAATAATAATAATAATAATAATAATAATAATAATAATAATAATAATAAATAAAAATAATAATAATAATAATAATAATAATAAACAAAAATAATAATAATAATAAATAAAAATAATAATAATAATAATAATAATAATAATAAATAAAAATAATAAAAATAATAATAAAAATAATAATAATAAACATAAATAATAATAATAATAATAATAAATAAAAGTAATAATAATAATAAAAAATCTATCAATCCTCACTTGTTCCACTTGAGTGTTGGTTAGGAATTGGTAGTTGGGAGGAGTTGATGGTTCCCCCTGCTGCCTCTGACGGAATATCCTGTCAATGTCCGTCATCCCCGTCACTCATTTCCTTCCTTCCTTCCTTCCTTCCTTCCTTCCTTCCATCCATCACTCATTTCCTTCCTTCCTTCCTTCCTTCCATCCGTCACTCATTTCCTTCCTTCCTTCCTTCCTTCCTTCCTTCTATCCGTCACTCATTTCCTTTCTTCCTTCCTTCCTTCCTTCCTTCCATCTGTCACTCATTTCCTTCCTTCCTTCCTTCCTTCCATCCGTCACTCATTTCCTTTCTTCCTTCCTTCCTTCCTTCCTTTCTTCCTTCCTTCCTTCCTTCCATCCGTCACTCATTTCCTTCCTTCCTTCCTTCCTTCCTTCCTTCCTTCCTTCCTTCCTTCCTTCCTTCACCGTCAAAGAACAGAGGGGCCGGGTTGCCATCTGATGATAATAATAATAATAAATAAAAATAAAAATAATAATAATAATAATAATAATGGATAACAATAATAATAATAATGGATAATAATAATAATAATAATAACAATATATAATAATAATAATAATAATGGATAACAATAATAATAATAATAATGGATAACAATAATAATAATAATAATAATAATAATAATAATAATAATAACAATGGATAATAATAATAATAATAACAATGGATAATAATAATAATAATAATGGATAACAATGATAATAATAATAATAATGGATAACAATAATAATAATAATAATAATAATAATAATAATAATAATAATAATAATAATGGATAATTATTTTGGAAGAACGTTAAATGTGTGCGGGAATAGGGGACAGGCCTGGGGGGGTTTAGAGGGGTGCAGGAATAGGGGGCAGGCCTGGGGGGGTTTAGAGGGGTGCAGGAATAGGGGACAGGCTTGGGGGGGTTTAGAGGGGTGCAGGAATAGGGGGCAGGCCTGGGGGGGTTTAGAGGGGTGCAGGAATAGGGGGCAGGCTTGGTGGGGCTTGAACTTCACCGTTGAAGAAGAGACGGGCCGGGTCGCCATCTGTGGATATGGTTTTGGTTAGAACATTAATTAAATGAGTGTCGTAAAATTTGTATACGTCGTAAAAGTTTTGGAAGAATTGTAAATTGTATGTGTGGTAACAAATTTGGGAAGAATTTTACACTTGCCGTACAGTATATCTAAATTTTTTGAATAATTATATAAACATTAAAATTATATGTAAATATTTTGGAAAAATTATACATTTGTCATAAAATTTTTGGAAGAACTGTAAATATGTGGTAAAAAATATATATGTAAAATTTTTGGAAGAACTGTAAAATTGTACATATAGTCGGCTCGCCATATAGGCGCTAAATTGGGAGACCAAAACCTACGCCTATATTGAACCATTCACTCCATGTATTAAATACAATATGGTGGGCAGACCACACCATGTGACATAATAAATAATAATACATAATGTAAAGTACAATAAATAAACTACAATATGGTGGGCAGACCACACCATGTGACATAATAAATAATAATACATACAGTAAAAGTCCTGTAATCTGAATTGCAGGGGACTGAAGGTCATTCGGACTATTGGTTTTTTTGGACTAGTGGTTGGACCTCCAAATACAGATATGCAAAAAGAAACACAAATTATAGAATTACAGTAAACCCTCGTTATTCTGGATCAATTGAAGGGAGACACTTGTCCAGTTATCAGAAGATCCGAGATATCCGAGGGCTTAAATTTGATGTGTAGGACTGATTGTCTGTCTGTACACCCACTCTCAAAATTATGTGTGTTTTCACTTGTATCTCTGGTTCCCATACACAGCTAGTAACTAAAAATAATTCTAAATTTGAGCCCAAAGTATGGAAAATGAATGTTTATAAAGTTTGTTCATTCAAAAAGATTAGGCCTAAATAGCGTGTGTAGTGCGTGACGAGTTGACAAGTTATTACCAATAATTCATGAGTTTCTACTCATACAATCATATTTCCTTAGTTTATATTAATTATTCATTGTAATTTTCTCATACCATCACTTGCACTTTTCACCATATCAAATGTCTGTACCGGAATATGTGTTAAAAGTATGAAAAATGGCCGTATTGAGAAGTTGTTCACTATAAAGTGTATGAGTTTATCAAGCCAGTGTGAGTGACAGTGATGAGGTGAAAATTTCAGTTATCACTAAAACTCATTAAGTTTTCATTCGTGCACAAACACTCCGTAGTTTGTATTAATTAATTTTGGTAATTTTCTTTGAAAAATCACTTTGACTTAGTATTAATATTTCGCATAGGTACGCCTAATAGGTGTGAGAGTTTGGGTGGCTCAGCTGTATGTGAATCATGTAGGCATAGGCTATGTGACCATACACCTGGAAAATACCCACATAGACCACTCGCACACCAAAATTAACATTTTTATTACCACTTTAAAAAATTCGGACTATTGGAGTATCCGTGGTTGAATTAACGGACTTTTACTGTATGTAAAGTACTGTACAATAAATAAACAAGTTACAACGCCATTTACCAGACTGAAGGTTAGTTTATCAGTCAACATGAGCTCCTTTAACAAATTTTGTCCGCCTAAAACATGAAAATAGTAAAAATAGGCACCTTTAAAATACGTTACGCTCGCCTATGTTAAACTCGTTCCGCCTATATAGGTATTTTCCTCCTGAATATTTTTGAGTGCCTTCCGCCTATATGGCTAAACGTCTATATGAATCACGTCTATATGGCGAGCCGACTGTATGTAGTAAAATGTTTTGGAAGAACTGTAAATACTGTATATGTTGTAAAAATTATATATGTCGTATAATTTTGAAAGAACGTTAAATAAGTGTTGTAAAAATATCTCTGTTGTAATTAAAATAAATGTTGTATGATTTTATGGTATGATGTTCATGTTAAATATACTTGTATACACATATATATACATACATACACACACAAGCACATACTCTACATACATACATAGACACACACATACTTTACATACATATATACTGTACACACACACATACTGTACATACACACACATACTGTACATACACACACAAATACACATACATAAATAAATAGGATAATACAGTATTGGTATTATAAACAGCAGGTTAGGTAAGGTTAGGTTAATTTCAAAATACCCCATATGAATCTTTAAAAATGGGGCATTTGTGGGAGAAATGCCAAAGAAAAAAATACAGTATTATTATTATTATTATTATTATTATTACCAAATTAATATGAGAGGCGGATTTATTTTGCGGCCTTGGCCAGTCAAAGGGTGGGGGTGGAGGAGTAGGGGACAGACTTGGGGGGGGGGGGGGGGGCAGGAATAGGGGGACAGACTTGAGGTGGGTAGAAAGCCTGTCCCCCTATTCCCACACCTCCTAAAACATGTCCCTCTACTTCAACACCTCCCCAAACCCCCCCAAGCATGTCCCCCCCCCAGCATGTCCCCCCCCCCCAGCATGTCCCCCCCCCCTACCCCCCAGCATGTCCCCCTATTCCTGCATCCCCTTAAATGAAATAAAATCATGCTTTTTACTCTTCCCACAAAATAACAAAAATAAAAACAATAAAAATTAAAAAACAACATGTAATTTCGGTTCCTAAATAAAACAGAAATCGAGGACGCATATAATCGTCATATCCACCAATAAATAAAGACGCAAATAATCGTCATATCCACCAATAAATAGACGCATATAATCGTCATATCCACCAATAAATAAAGACGCATATAATCGTCATATCCACCAATAAATAAAGACGCATATAATCGTCATATCCACCAATAAATAAAGATGCATATAATCGTCATATCCACCAATAAATAAAGACGCATATAATCGTCATATCCACCAATAAATAAAGACGCATATAATAGTCATATCCAACAATAAATAGACGCATATAATCGTCATATTCACCAATAAATAAATTATACAAATATATATATATAATAACCAACACGAACGAATGAACGAAATACCAGCGTTTTCATCATTTTTTAAACAGACATATCTCCTCTAAATAATACATCTGTGTGTATATTTACCATTGTATGTTGTGTATGAAGTGTTGCTACACCTTCGTATACTTGTAATACACTCCAGGTCAAGGCAGCGTCCAGTTAGACTAAGAAATCTGTGTATACCCGATCCAACAACAGCTTCTTCTTGTTGTTTGTTGGGGCCTTTTAGGCTGTGATGTCACAGCCTCTAGTGCCCCGAAGGCGCTATGTGCGGTTAATTAGTGTGTTATATTCTGTGTAGTTGTTGTGTGTTGTGTAGAAATTTTCTTGTGTGTTTAATGGCTTTGTAGGCTTGTTCAGTGTCCGATGATCCACCCAGGAGGTCCTTTAGTGAAGGTCTGTGGAGGCCAATGATCCGGAGTGAGTGAAGGAGAGTAACACGGTGAGAGTGGTGACGAGGACAATGTAGTAGAAGGTGTTCTGGTGTGTCAGGTTGTGTAGGGCACCAAGGGCAGTGGGGGTCTGGTGTCATCCCCAGGCGATGAAGATGGGCGTTCAGTCTTGAGTGGCCAATTCTAAGCCTGGTTATGGCCACATCGAGGGCCCTGCTGGGGGAGTAGGTCCACCAGTGAGGACTTATGTCTTGTCTTATGTGTCTTAATGAAGTTAGTTGTAAAGCGTCTGTCAGTGTGTTATCCCAGTGTCGTCTACAAGCAGTCCTGATGTAAGTACAGTAGTCTGTCTGGTCAGTAGGAATGTTAATGGGTCTGGGTTGTGAGTGTGCCTCCGCTGCCGCCCGATCGGCCAGGGTGTTCCCCACAACACCGACGTGTGAAGGTACCCATTGTAGGTGTATGGTATTACCTATTTGTGTATGGTGTATTAAATGTTGATGAATGGAGATGATGAGATAATGGTGTGACTGGGGACGGTGATGATGAATTAAATGGAGGGCTGTGAGTGAGTCTGTGAAGATGGCAATGGAACAAGGTGAGGTGAATGTGTATGTGGCTTGAAGAGCTTGTTCAAGGGCATATAGTTCAGCTGTTAGTATTGTAGCAGTGTCCGGCAACCTCCATGCAACAGCTTTACTTAGGTGTGGTATGTAAATACCTGCGCCAACTGAAGGAGGGTCTGGAATTCGTGAGCCGTCTGAGTATATTTGTTTATGTTGTTTATATTTGGTGAGGAGAAGTGATAAAAATAGTGTTCTACCCCTCGCAGGGCAGTCGGCCTTAGACCAAGGTATATCTGTATGGAGAGTTCGAGATATTAGAGCAGATATAGGGAACCAAGGGCCCAGAGGAGAAGTTTTTTCAAGTGAGAGAAAAAGAGGTGGAGTAACCCGAATAGTAGCAAAGAAGGAGAGGGCTCTTTCTACAAAAGGCATGTGAGCCTGATATGGCAGGGGGCAAAGGAGCGGTTTCCTGTCATATTTTTGGAGGAGTGAGTGAAGTGTATGACCTTTAGGGGATGTTGCAAGTTTAGTGTAGGTGCGGACAATTAAGGTGGAGCGTCTGTTTGACAGTGAGGATAGGGAGGATTCTACCTGAAGGGCTGTTACTGGGGAGGACTTAAATGCTCCCAGGGCAATCCTTAAAGCTGAATTTTGAATTACCTCCAATTTTTGGAGTATTGAAGGTGAGGCCGCTCCATATACCTCACATCCGTAGTCCAGGCGACTCCGGATGTAAATGCAATAAAATTTCAGAAGGGTATTTTTGTCTGCACCCCATTTAACACCTGCAAGGGATTTCATTAAATTTAAACGTTTATGACAGGAGGTCACCATGTATTGTATGTGGCAGCCCCAATTTAGTCGGGGGCCGTCCAACATTAAACCAAGAAATTTGTGGTGGGTTTTGAAGGGTATTTGGGAATTACCTATGGTGACCGAGGGAATGTTGGGTATACGTCTTCGAGTGAAGCACATAAGGCTACTCTTATGTGCACTCACCGTCAGACCCCAACGGGATGTCCAATCAAATACCTTATCAAGCTCACGTTGAAGGGAAATTTGAGCCTCCTGGATAGTGGGAGCAGAGCAAAGTATTGAAATATCATCTGCATAGATGAGTGCTTGGGTGCTTGGTGATGAGGGAAAGTCTGAAAGTAAGATATTGAAAAGTAGAGGACTTAGAGGAGAACCTTGTGGAACACCCCTGGTAATTGGATACACCCTGGAGTGGGTGTCTCCAATTACCAGAGAGAAGGATCTGGATGACAGGAAGGATTTAACCCAATTTAGAGGTTGACCAAATAGTCCTAGGCGGGCAAGTTTTTCAATAATGGCATTATGTGAGGCGGTGTCAAAAGCACCTTTAAGGTCAAGAAAAGCTACTATTGTGAATTTTTTGTGGTTGAATCCCTCCTGTATTATGTGCTCCAGCTGGAGCAATACATCCAGAGTGCCCCGATGAGGGCGAAAGCCGAACATGTTGGGTGGAAGAAGGTGTTCGCGTTCCAACCACCAGGTTAGTCTATTTTGAACTACTTTCTCAAAGATTTTACTAATGTTAGATAGGAGACTAATGGGCCTGTAGGAAGCTGCTTCTGTTGGGTCCTTGCCAGGTTTAGGAATAGGTATTGTGATAGCATGACGCCACACAGAAGGAAACACCCCCAACAACCAGCTGTCATTGAGGATGCTTAATAGAACATGAGCCAGAGCATCTGGGAGGTGACGGAGAAACTCGTTGGGGATGTTGTCCGGTCCCGCGGCCTTTCTGTTGGACAGTGAGTGTAAAGCTAAGGAAAGCTCCTGGGAAGTGATAGCAGTGCTAATTATATGGCTGTTTTGTGAGGAAGTGGGTAATGCAAGTGTGGGTACTGGATCTGGTGAGCCGAGTGTGGTGTGAATGTGGGTTGCAAGACACTCGACTCTTTGGGCATCAGTGATTAGGTGGGCACCGTTACTAATTAACGTGAAAGTTAATGGGGGTTGGGGTCTGACCATCTTCCTGAAGAATGACCAAGCTCGGGTGACTGAGGTTGCAAAGGATAGGGAAGCACAAAATGAGGCCCATGCAGAACGTTTCTCATCAAGAATAACACGTCTGCATTTGGCCTCTAAATATCTATAACGTTGACGGAGGGTATTGATGGGACGTTTGCGCCACGCATTGAAGGCGTGACGCTTTGCCTGAAGGGCTGCCGAACACTTTCTGTTCCACCAGGGAACCCTGAAAGTGCGGTAGGGGCGGGAAGTGTTAAGGTGAAAATGACTGGACCCCACTTCCACTAATGTGTCAGTGAGGTATTGAATTTTATCTTTAGAAGGGAGGGTATTTGGAGGGATAACTGAATTTAATTTCTTGTGAAAAGCTTCCCAGTCACCCGTTTTGAGGGACCAACAGGGTCTACGTGATGTGGGAGGAGGTGTTGTAAATTGAAAGGATATTACTACAGGAAGATGGTCACTACCCATGTTAGGGCCAGTTGTTATTGTGGTTAGGAGGAGTGAGCCATTTCCCAGGCATAAGTCCAAGGTAGAGGATTTCCCTGAAACTGGATCAATCCTGGTAGGGAGGCCAGGTGGGGTAAGTAGAGAGATAGTGTCACTGTCCATCAAAAAACCCGAGAGGGCCAAACCCGACCGGTTTCTCCTGCTTCTGGGCAGGGCCGGTTCCCAGAATTCATGATGGGCATTAAAATCACCCATAATTAATGACTGGGAGGAAAGTTGTGAAAACAAATGTTTAAATTCTTGTAATGAAATATCCAAACATGGATTATAAAGCAATAATATTTGAATTGGCCCTGTATCAAAGGTTACTGTAACTCCCAAGTGCTCTAGCCCACCTCCTGGAAAGGAAGTAATAGTTAGAGGACTAGAAGGGAGAGACTGATGCACCAGGAGAAGGAGGCCGCCTCCTGCCTGTCCAGGTGTTCTATCTACCCTGTAAGAAACATAGTTTGGAAAGGAGGGAGAGAATGCATCTGTGAGCCACGTCTCACATATGCCAACTATTAGAGGAGAATATGATGAGAGCGTGGTTTTAAAGACTGGAAGTTTCCGGTACATAGACCGGGCATTCCAGAGGATGAAATGGTGTGGGAGTAAAGTATTCACTGAGAAAGTGACATAAGGAAGGTCAGGAGCCCTGGCAAGCACTTACAGAAGGCCACCCTTAGGCCAAGACCAGATGAAATGTGTGTGATAAATTCTAGTGCAATAGGTACTATACCACTAATGAAAGCCGGCCATGCAAAACCCGAAGCATGCTGGGCTGGAAGTGAGGAAGCTGTGTGAGTAAGGCCTGCACTACCAAGCGAGGGCGTGTGTTGTTGTGTTGAATGTTGGTGGACTGAAGGCTGTGGTTGAGGCTGAGGGTGGGATGGTGGGTTAGGTTTGGGATGATGAGGATAAGGTAAAGGCAATATTATTGGTGTTGGGTTTGTTTTTTGGGGTGCCTTATGAGGAGTTGTGTTGTTGTGGGATTTATGTTGGTTGGGTTTTGGTGGTGGAGTAATTTTTCTATGTTTTCGTGGTGTGCGGTTTCTTCTTTGTGGTTTTGGTGTACTGTTTGGTGTATGTGAAGTGACTTGGGGAGCAGGAGAAAGCCGTCGTGGAGGTGTGGTATTGCCCCGGGCCGCTACGGGGAGAACAACTATATTAGGGCTGAGGGGGTAAATAACATGGTTAGTTTGTTTTGTAACAGGTTGTGGATGTTGTTGTTGTGTAATTGTTTCAGGACGAATTCCCCTGAGCTGGCGCTTTATCTCCTGCATGGAGGTATCAGGGTCATGCTGGGTCTCTTGGACCTTCGCAGCCCTGATGTATGCCGGGCACTGCTTAGATGTTGGTCTGTGTGCTCCCAAACAGAAGTAGCAGTGTTGTGTTCTTTCACATTTATCAGTGCTGTGGAAACCACTGCACCTCCCACATCGGATCTTACCTCCGCAGGAGATGTTTCCGTGGCCAAACAGAAGACATCGGGTGCACCTCAGGACGGGGAGAGTGTGCGGCCTCACACGGTACACCACTGAATCCAGGGCAACCCTCTCAGGGAGTGGTCCCCTGAACTTCAGCCGAATAGCCATGTTCGGCACCCTCTCCCCATCCTTTATCGTACCTGGCAGTCTAAAAGCTGTCATCAGTGTTGTCGGCTGATCGTCTAGTATGGTCAGTCCTTCCTGTATGTCTTTGTCATTAATTTCATGGGAAACTGGGAAAATCCTCCCGTATTGATATGTCGGATCGTCATCACCAGCGATCCAGCACTTAACTGGCCACTCGCCCAGCATGACCACCGACTCAGGCACACTTACCAGGCCGTCGATATTGGCCACACTAAACTTTAACCCTCTGCCTTTGCCAGTGGTGACCAGGGTATTTTCAATATATTTCTTAGCAAATATAGATTTGAATATGGCCTCTGAAACCCTCTTGGGGTGTACAAAACATTGTGAACCATCAACAGACTTCATTAATACAGTTATATGGGTGTTATTGTTATCATGGTGTTTTTGTATAACCTTAGCATGGGGTGGGTTATTGAGTACATTAACAATACTTGGTGGTGAAGCTGCCACATCAGCATATGATTTTTTGCTTTTAGCAGTGATAAATACTTCACCAGGTGTATCTGGAGATAAAGTCCTCTTGTTGTTGTTGGTTGTGGTACACTCCATCATTTCTGCTGTTGTTGTCGTTTGCTGGTGGTGGTTGGCCGGTTGATCCTCCCCCTGCATGGTCGTCACTTCCGGTTTCTTTCAGGCCCAATGTTTACCTTTGTCATTTCTTGCTTAGATGCACTTTCCTTCCTTCTTCACTATCTGTATGTGTTGGTATGTGTGTGTAGGTATGTTTGTTGATGTCAATTGCTCAAAAATTGGAAATATTTGCGGAGCTCAAGCACTAACGTCTTTTCGCTGCCACGTCTTACCAAAAAGTCCCCAACAACAACAGCTAAATCTCCTCATAGCAGTGGCGGCCATCTTTGTTGTCAGGGTTTGTTTACATCAACTCAGGGACCACCAGTCTAAAGTTTTATTATTGTTATTATTATTAATTATTATATTATACAGTTGATATAGTATAGTTTTATTATTATTATTATTATTATTATTATTATTGTGTTTTCTGTGATCGTATAATACTAATAGTAGTGATTTTTTTTCTGTGATCGTATTGTTTGTTAACATCAACTCAGGGACCACCAGTGTAAAGTATTATTATTATTATTATTATTATTATTATTATAAAGTTTTATTATTATTTCTGTGATCGTAAATAAATATCATATACGAAAATTACTTCTTTTTTTTATGGTTTGTTTACATAAACTGAGGGACCACCAGTGTAAAGTTTTATTATTATTATTATATATTATAATTATTATCATATACGAAAATTACTTCTTTGTTATTGTTATTGTTTGTTTGTTTACATGAACTGAAGGACCACAAATATATAGTTTTATTATTATTATTGTTTTCAGTAATCGTATAATAATAATAGTAATAGCACTGTGTTTATTATTATTATTATTATTACTATTATTATTATGTTTTTATTTTTATACCATACATTATCACGCTATTTAAAGAATTAAAAGGAAATACTTATATATATGTAAGCAATTATATACAAGATCCCTTTTCAGCGCAAAATAGCTGACGAGAATCCTGCCTGGTTACCATGACAACGGCCAGCGTCTCTTGATTGACTTGACTCTCTTTAGCGTCAGTCAGCTTTGATCAACAGAAGTATTAAGGCGGGGTTCTCACCAATACGTTTGCAATCCGTTTGCACGGAGTCCGTTCACGTTGATGACGTCACGAACGTCCGTGTATGTGCCCAAACAGTGGGAATGCGGTGCGCGTTGCAACCTCACGGAGATGGACCACGGCCAACGTTGAGGATGAACTAAATTCATCTTTTTGAATAGCAACGTTGGCGGTGGTGTCCGTTTGTAATGTTGTTGACTCCTCAACATATGAAAATAATATGAATTAAACTTATTTGTTCGCAAAATGATATGATTTTATGTAAATAAAATAATAATCATAATATATTTGTGTATAGTTCGTCAATTTATGTACGATTAATAAGAATGTACATTGGAACTGGAGGCTTGGCAACACCGCACTCTGGTGCTGCAGTTGTAGCAGCTGCTCACTACATTAAAACACAATTATTAAAAGTTGAAGACCAGTTACAACAAAATGATTGAATTAAAAAATTATTTGATATCATCCATGATTCTAAATAATATTTGTAATGTAAATGCATATATATAGGTTGTAATTAAAAATACTAGAAAACATCCGCATTTTTAATAGGCTGATATGGTATCTAGTTTATTGGTTATTATTTTATGCCTTTAGTAAATCCTTGTCCATCTCCGGTAAAAACTCGGCCATAGTCGCTTGTTGTTGTTGATGTGAAGAAACGGGCGGGAAACATCGCTCAACTCCTCTGTGTCCGTCTGGACGTTGTGTTCGTGACGTCATCAACCTGAACGGACTCCGTGCAAACGGACTCCGTGCAAACGGACTGCAAACGTATTGGTGAGAACCCCGCCTAAGAGTTTGTATTGTAGTAGATTTCTGCCCCTACTGTAGGCACAGGGTGAACACAGCTCTCCGGTAACACAGTTACAAGTTTATTGGTGTGCAGGACGTATACAGAGGTGGGAACTTGGGTACACGTGGGCGAGTGAGTGTAGTGGCAAGGCGAGTACCTGTAGGCTGGAGCAAGGTTGGAGAGGTGTTAGCGGGGAAGAGCGGGGAAGCCAAGTGGCCGGGGCAGTGACCCGGAGAAAAGGGGTAGCTTGGTTATAAGTGAGGCATGCCGGGAAATACCAAGAGAAACGAGGCGGGAAGCGCAAGGAAAGAAACGGGGACTATAGGAGAAAAGGAGGTACTCGCCACAACACTCCCCCTCCCCTTAGCAAAAAAAAAAAAAAAAAAAAAAAAAAAAAAAAAAAAAAAAAAATAAACAAATAAATAACAAAACTAAAAAAAAAAATACTAGGAACTAAAACATGACAATGTGCTGCTTGGGGAAGGGCAACATAATGAATAACAAATATAACAAGGACCTAAAGTGACTTTATACAACATAGATGCCCCCAGGGGACGGCAAGGCTAGGAGAATGGTTTAATAATATATTGGGTAGGAATTACTGGCGCTCCACGGGCGCGGCTGGAATGTCAGGGCCAGCAACCGGCGCGGCCGCTTGATGGTCCTCCCTGATCTGGAGACATACCCATCGGGAACAGGGGCAGGCTCGTCACATTCGTCTGGGGAGTCAGGAGGTCCAGGAGGAGGCCAGCAAGGCTGAGTTGGTGTGGTTGGTAGCTGGGGTACGACAGCTGGCCCACTTTGGGGAGAGCTGGCTGCCACTGCAGTCTCCAAGCTGCTCTGTGACTGAGGGGGTAGATAAGGGATTAAGGGTGCCGAAGTATGGGGGGAGGGGGCAGGTGTGGCGGATTGAAGAGTAGGAGGATTGGGGATGTGTGGGATAGGACTAGGCAGTGTGGTAGGGGCTGGAGTAATGGAGAGGGGAGAGTCGGGGTCTGTGACAGGTGGTTCAGTTGGGGTAGGCGGGGACAGGTGGGCAATGGGATCAGGTAGCACGGTAGGATGGGCAAGTGGCAGGGCGGGCATGTTTGATATTTGAAGTGGGAGTTGGATAGGAGTGTGAGGAGGAAAACAGGTACTGGGATGGCTGGGTGAGGTGCGGGGTGGATGGGTAGGTCGGGGAGACGTGACAGAACCGTCTTGCATGGTAGGTGGGCTGCTAGGGGGTGGTTGTACTGGGGATGGTGGTGTGTTTGAGAGGGGAAACAGGGTTTGAGGGATGGGTTGAGTTTGTGGGTAGGAGTGGATGACGGTTGTGGGATGATGCATAGGGGCAAGTTGATGGGGCGGATGATGTGGCATATGGAGTGTGGCGGCAAGGTCTGTGAGGGGTGAGTTGTGGTGTGGTGTGTGGGTGGGTGCGTGTGGCTTGTCATGGTGGGATGTGTTGGCCACCTTCACTCTTTTCCAGGACGTGACGTACGGTTTTCCTGATATTTGAAGGGTGACCGTGGCCTCCCCTCTTCCAATAACGCGATGCGGTCCAGTGTATGGCTGTTGGAGTGGGGTCCTATGTGCGTCCGTCCTGAGGAAAAGGTAAGGCGCAGTCGTGAGTATAGCGGGAATGTGTGTGTGCGTTGTGGTATGGTGACGTGTAGGTGTAGGCAAGAGAGAGGAGATAGCCGACTTGAGGGCTGGCAGGAAGGACAGGTTGGAAGTGTCGACATCGGGTGTCGTCACCTGGCCGG
This sequence comes from Petrolisthes manimaculis, assembly GCA_034508575.1. Lineage (NCBI taxonomy): Eukaryota > Metazoa > Arthropoda > Malacostraca > Decapoda > Porcellanidae > Petrolisthes > Petrolisthes manimaculis. The sequence goes on along the minus strand of JAWZYT010002933.1, from coordinate 14,062 downwards.
GTAAGCGTAAATCTTCCCCGAATACCAACTCCGCCGGGGCGTGTCCGATGTCCTCCTTGGTGGTGACCCGAATGGTGAGGAGTATCAATGGGAGGGCGTCATACCACTGGTCTGGCTGTAGGGCCCTGAACGCCTCCTTCAGCCGCCGATGGAAACGTTCCACTAGTCCGTTGCTCTGGGGGTGGTAGGCTGTGGTCCGTTGACGGGTGGTACCGAGGAAATCCAGCATGCCTTGCCAGGCCCTCGACTCGAATTGGGTACCCTGGTCAGTTACGAGAACCGAGGGGGCGCCAAAGTTAGCCACCCAGCTGTTGAGGAAGTGCCTGGCGGTGCCCTCAGCGGTGATGTCGGCCATGGGAGATGCGGAGCACCAACGTGTAGTTCTGTCCACACATGTCAGCAGGTAGCGGTGCCCCCTCGAGGGTGGAAGGGGGCCCACTATATCCACGTGGACCGTGTGGAACCTGCTTGAGGGGACAGGAAAGTCGTGGAGGGGGGGACGAGTGTGGCGGCCGACCTTAGCCTTTTGGCACGCCAGGCAGGCCGTAACCCACTGCCGTATGTTTCTCCTCATTCCAGGCCAGACTGCCCGCTTGCTGATGAGACGGTGCGTGCCAGCTACCCCGGGGTGGTTGAGGCCATGGTAGTGGTCGAATATTATTTTTCTGCACTCCGGAGGAATATAAGGGCGGGGCTTACCACATGACAAATCACACCATGCCTTGGTTGATGTGCCGGGGACATGTAGCAATTGTAGGTCCAGGCCAGTATTACCCTGTAGTAAGTCCTGCAGCTCTTGATCTTGATCCTGTCCTTCTGCAATGGCGGCATAGTCGAGAGGAGAGGTGGAGTGGATGGCTGCCAGGGTGTGAGGTTGGGGAAGGGATCTGGAAAGGGCGTCCGCCACCGCATTGTCCTCCCCTCTAACGTGGCGGATGTCCGTGGTGAATTCAGAGATGAAAGCGAGGTGGCGTGCTACACGAGGGGTCCAAGTGCCGCCCACCTGCTTCATCGCCGATGTCAGGGGCTTGTGGTCCGTACGAATATGGAACTCCCGGCCCTCGAGGAAGTGTCTGAAATGGCGCACTGCTTCGTACATAGCCAGGAGTTCTCTGTCGAATGCACTGTACTTCTGTTGAGGTGGGTCCAACCTCTTACTGAAAAAGGCGATCGGGTGTAGTAGCCCATCCTTCTCCTGTTCAAGTACTGCCCCCACAGCGTCGGCCGAAGCATCCGTGTAGATGGATGTGGGTGCGTGGGGTGTGGGATAGGAGAGTAGAGTGGCGCTAGCAATCTTTGTCTTGGTGGAGTTGAAAGCCGTCTCAGCCTGTGGTGTCCAAGATAGCTTCCGTTGGGACCCCTTCTTGGTACCCTTAATGAGGTCGTGGAGTGGTGCCAGGGCAGATGCTGCGTGGGGTATGAACCTGTGGTAGTAGTTCACTACCCCAAGGAATTCTCTGAGTTTTCTTGCTGTGGCAGGTAAAGGGAAGTCCGAGATGGCCGCCACCTTCTGTGGTAACGGCGCTAAACCTTCGGGAGAGACTCTGTGTCCCAGAAAGTCAACCGTCGAAACTCCTAGGATGCACTTCGAGGGGTGGACTTTGAGGCCGTATTGGTGGAGGCGGCGGAACAACTCCCTGAGATGCTGGAGATGCAGCTCATGGGAAGGAGAGGCCACCAGAATGTCGTCAATGTAGACGACCACGAAGTCCAATCCCTGTACCACCTTGTCCATAAACCGCTGGAAGGTTTGGGCGGCATTACGGAGGCCAAAGCTCATCACTGGGAACTCAAATAGGCCAAAGGGTGTGGTAATGGCTGTTTTTCCGATGTCTTCCTCTGCCACAGGAATCTGGTGAAAGGCCCTGATTAGGTCAATCTTTGAGAAAACCTCACTCCCCTGCAGTTTTTGGTGGAAGTCGAGGACGTGTGGGATGGGGTATCTGTCAGGAACTGTAGCAGCGTTGAGGGCTCTGTAATCCCCACACGCCCTCCATTCCCCTTCCTGAGCCTTCGGGACCATGTGGAGGGGTGAGGCCCATGCGCTGTCTGACGGTCTGACTGTCCCTTGCTCCATCATAATCTGGAACTCTTTTTTGGCGGCCGTCAACCTCTCTGGGGGCATGCGTCGGGGTTTGGCGAAACAGGGCGGGCCCGAGGTGAGGATGGTGTGTTTGACCCCGGTATCCTTGATGGGTGCCACTGTAGTGGAGGAGATGAGAGAAGGGAATTCCTGCAGGAGGGCATCATATGGTGTGGATTGCGTGATGTGAGTTATATTTGGGGTGTGGTGGCGGCACGGACGTGAGGAGATGATGGCGCCTGATGGTTGGTGGATGAGCCTCCTTCTCTTGGGATCAACGAGGAGGTCATGGGCTGTAAGGAAATCCACCCCCAAGATTGGGTAATCCACCTCAGCAGTGATGAAGGGCCAAACTAACCATATATTGTCCACGAGTGTGACCCGCCTGCTGGTAGTCCCGTAGGTGGCGATAGGCGACTTGTTGGCTGCCAAGAGGTCGTACGCTGTAGATAGCGTGAGACTGTCGCGGGAGGTAGGGGGGACGACACTCACCTCAGACCCGGAGTCCACCAGGTATTGTTCCCCTGACACGAGATCATCCACCCAGAGCAGGGCACGATCTCCAAACCTGCCGTTGAAGGGAGTCTTGCGTGGGGCTTGAGGTGGGGAAGGTGGTGTGGTGTGGTGAGGGAGAGGCGTCAGGGTAGGCGGGTGTGGTGGTTGAGCGGTGGCATTGGTGACGCTGGGTTGCCCCCGCTCTACTCGTTTCCCTGGTTCCTGGTGCTGCTGGGGCCGCGGATCTGTGCAGTTGACACTCTCCACTGGCAGGGGGGGCGGCAGTTACGGGCTCGGTTCCCGAACTGTTGGTGGTACACGCAAACTGCCGGAGGGGCCCAGTGTTGTTGAGGAGGTTGAGGATGGAGCTGCCGAGGTTGAGGTTCTGCCTGCTGCAGTTGGTGCACCATTGTTGTTAGCTCATTGACTCGTTGCAGGATTAGGTCATTGTTGTTGTCGTGGGTAGGGGGGTGGTTGTTCGTGTTGGTAGTGTGGGTGTTGTAAAGGGTGGTTTGTGGAGGTGTTGAGGTTGTTGTAGTAGTGTTGTGGTGGGTGTGTAGGATGGCTGGAGGAGTGTGTGCTGAGGCAGCGGGTGGCCATGTCCCTGAGTGAAGCGTGTTGGCCTCGACCAACATGTCTGCAAATTCCCCGTATTCTTGTAGAGAATTTGTGGTCTTTCCTAGGAGGTGTAATTGGACATCACTAGGCATGAGGCGGGTATGTCGCATCCGAAGAATGTAGTCAGGGAGGGGGGACCCAGCTGCTGTGTTGAGCTGTTGCATGTGGCGGAGTAATGCCGATGGGCGGCGACCTTCCACCTGCACGTCCTCTAGCGCCCTGTAGTGTTGCATGGGAGTCTTGCCATGTGCTGCGAGGATTGCTGCCTTAATCCCTTCATACCTTGCTCCTGGATTGAGTGAGGAAAGTAGTGGGGTGATGGAGGCGAAAACTTCTGTTGGGAGGGCCCGAATGACTGCCTGGTATTTATCTTCATCAGGAATGTTGGACCCTTGCCAAACTGCCTCAGTGTGGGTGAATCAGGTGTGGGTGTCATATGTGAAAGATGGCACAAAAGGGGTGTGACGGGGGGGTTGGGTGGGAGGGGTGTGTGTTAGGGTGATACTGTTGTGTGGGGTGTATATACTCTGGGCCGGTGCTGAAGGGGGAGCCACGGGGGCAGTGTTGGTTAGCGAGGGGGGGCAAGTGGCCATGGTGAAGTAGTGGTGTGTTGATGTGAGCAGGTAGGGAATGTGGGGGGCGTACACTTACGTGAGAGGAAGTGTACTCTGGGCCAGAACAAGGGCTGGGTAGTGTGGCTAAACACGAGGGCAGAGAGTAAAGGGGGGAAGGTGGGGCTGAACAGGGGTAGACAATAGAAGGGGACGAAGGTAGGGGGAAGAGGGTGTATCACGAGGGCGAGAAAAAAAAGGTAGGATTAGGCGCAGTGGGAGTATGAGAAACGCATCCCAGTTGAGTGGATGGAGTATATGGTGGGGAGGTAAGTATTAGTGTTAGGGTTGGATATGTAGCACTGGTGGATGCGCACACGTGGGGAAAGCTAGGACTGCGCGCCCGTGTTTCACTGGGCGTGGGGTATCGTACAGGCTTCTACCTACAATGTAGCACAACAACGGTCACACTCTCCTATTTCATACGGAGTAACACTAATTTATCACACAGAATATCAATAATCACTGCTGAAAAAAATATCACATGAGACAATAGGCTGGCACTGGTACATACTGTCGAAAATATAATAATGTGGATAACAATATATGGATGGATAATGTGTGGAGAATGGGACGAGAAAATGGGTGAAAAACGAAAAATATAATGGGGTTAACACAGCGTGGATTAGTAGTGTGTGGAAAATGGGAGCATCTAGGGGAAAAAATGAAGTGCACAATATGTGGGTGAATAATGGGTGAGAAATATTACACACGTGGGTGAAATGGGTGGGAAATATTACACACGTGGGTGAAATGGGTGGGAAATATTACACATGTGGGTGAGATAAAAATGGGAGATATATAACGCTATGGCAGGAGTGGGAGATTACGAAGTAGTCAGGGAGTGTGTACACTAAAAGAACGAAGGTTTGTGGAGAGGAAATAATGGGTTTGGTACTTAAGTGCTGGAGAAACGCTGGGATGCACGTGGGCGCAGTAGGACGAATAGCTTGTTGCACATGTGTAGAGTTGGAGCTGTAATTATGTCGGCGGCGCGTAGCACAGACGAGGTGGGTCTTGGTAAGTTTTGTAGTTTGTTAGGACAACCACACGTGATAAGTTGCTCGAGGTGGCGTTGCGTGAATGGCGTGGGACAAGCGCTCCTGCTGAATCCTTGTCGGAGAACTCTTCCGGGGTCACCAATGTAGTAGATTTCTGCCCCTACTGTAGGCACAGGGTGAACACAGCTCTCCGGTAACACAGTTACAAGTTTATTGTTGTGCAGGACGTATACAGAGGTGGGAATTTGGGTACACGTGGGCGTGTGAGTATAGTGGCAGGGCGAGTACCTGTAGGCTGGAGCAAGGTTGGAGAGGTGTTAGCGGGAACGAGCGGGGAAGCGAAGTGACCGGGCCAGTGACCCAGAGAAAGGGGTAGCTTGGTTATTAGTGAGGCATGCCGGGAAATACCAAGAGAAACGAGCGGGAAGCGCAAGGAAACATCAAGAATGGTAGCAAGGAAAGAAACGAGGACTATAGGAGAAAGGAGGTACTCGCCTGAATGCCACAATAGTAATAATAGTAATAATAGTAATAATAGTAGTGGTAGTGGTAGTGGTAGTAGTAGTAGTAGTGGTAGTAGTAGTAGTAGTAGTAGTAGTAGTAGTGGTGGTAGTAGTTTTTTTCTTTATAATAATAATAATAATAGTTTTTATTATTATTATTATTATTATTATTATTATTATTATTATTATTATTATTATTATTATTATTATTATTATAAAGAAAAAAATACTACTACTACTATTACTACTACCACTACTACTACCACTACTACTACCACAAAAATAACATCAATAATAATAACCACTCCTTCCTTCCAACATACTTAACATACATACATACATACATACAGTGTTGCCATAACCCTTTATATTAATTAACCAACCATTAGACCAGAAGTATTACCAATGGCCCTGTTATTGGCTAAGGAGAGACGATTGCCAAGGAGTGAATTTACGCGTCAGTATTACCAGAACAAAGATGGCAACACATACACACACGTCGTACCAGAACAGGTGAGAGAGAGAGAGAGAGAGAGTGTGTGTGTGTGTATGTGTGTGAGAGAGAGAGAGAGTGTGTGTGTGTGTATGAGAAAGAGAGAGAGAGTGAGTGTGTGTGTGTGAGAGAGAGAGAAAGAGTGTGTGTGTGTGAGAGAGAGAGAGTGTGTGTGTGTATGAGAGAGTGTGTGTGTGTATGAGAGAGTGTGTGTGTGTATGAGAGAGTGTGTGTGTGTATGAGAGAGAGTGTGTGTGTGTGTATGAGAGAGTGTGTGTGTGTGTATGAGAGAGTGTGTGTGTGTATGAGAGAGTGTGTGTGTGTGTGTATGAGAGTGTGTGTGTGTGTGTATGAGAGTGTGTGTATGTGTGTGTGTGTATGAGAGTGTGTGTGTGTGTGTGTATGAGAGTGTGTGTGTGTGTGTGTGTAATCTCTCTTTGTGTATGGTGTGTATGTGTGTATTATAACTCTCTATATTTTTATACCATATATAAAAGATGTATGTACAGTCGTGGTCAATAATAATCATCCACATATGGGTGTCTCAAACAATTTAATATCTAATGTTTTCACAATAACATATGATGTTATTGTTTTAAGTAGCGTATAGCTGCTTGTATTAAATTAAAAGATGGTAGTTAACCTGCGTGTGTGTTATTGTTTTAAGTAGCGTATAGCTGCTTGTATTAAATTAATAGATGGTAGTTAACCTGTGTGTGTGTTATTGTTTTAAGTAGCGTGTAGCTGCTTGTATCAAA
>JAWZYT010002932.1:5000-47500 GCA_034508575.1 Petrolisthes manimaculis | reverse complement strand
ACTTATAGTCGAGGGGTAGGCTAAACTAGTGTGTATAATTTTATTTAGGCTTGTACCCCTACATAATGATGATATTTTAACAAGACGTACACACAAATTAACAAACTCTCGTCCTTACTATACAGCTTCAATTAAAAAAAAAAAGCTTAATGGGGTGCGGGAATACGGGGACAGACTTGGGGAGGGGGGGTGGGGGTTGGGGGGTGCAGAAGTAGGGGAACAGGCTAAGGGGGGGGGATAGGGGAGTACGGGAATAGGGTTTTCTACCCACCCCAAGCCTGTCTCCCTATTCCCGCACCCCCCTAGTCCCCCCCAAGCCTATCCCCTACTCCCGCACCCACGTAACTCACTCTCAGAAAACTAATCCAACATGTTTTTTGGTCTGTAATCTTAAAGGGGATTTTTTTTTTTTTTTTTTTTTTTTTTTTTTTTTTTTTTTTTTTTTTTTTTTTTTTTTGTAAATCGGAGGGCTACTGATTCCTCCAAGCTATGCCAGGAAACAGTCGACCTTATTGTAGCTGACAGGGGAACTGTTTCGTGGCATAGTTTGGAGGAATCAGATGCCTTCTTCCAATTCATCAACAAAGAAATATATCTCCCCATGAGAGCAAAAGAATGGTTATTTTGTGTTCGTAGGAATGTTGTAATGGATGATAAACTTATATACCCTGTCCATTTTTCCATAAATAGTAAAAGGAGTTGTGGTCTGAAAGTCTCTCAAATGTCAAATACACAAGGTCAAGAAGTATTTATACAGTGAGAGTTTAGATGCAAGGCAGGTCAGTCGTAATTTACAGGTTGAAAAAAAAACAAAAAAACAAAAAAAACATGCATTATGCGTTCCCTCGTCGACAGAAAACATTAAAAAAAAAAATCTAGCTATACATACATACATACATACATACATACATTTCAGGAGGCTGAGATTGTCCAGGGTCGTGTATTAGGTGGAGGCTCATCAATCAACGCCATGGTGTACAGTCGTGGTAATAAAAAGGACTATGACAGGTGGGTGGGTGTTGTTGGTGTTGATGTTGGTGTTGTTATAATAATTGTTATTTTTGTTGTTATTGTTAGTTGTTTTGTTGTTGTAATTGTAATTTTTGTTGTTATTGTTAGTTGTTTTGTTGTTGTTGGTGGTGGTGGTGGTGTTGTTATAATTATTATTTTTGTTGTTATTGTTAGTTGTTTTGTTGTTGTTGTTATAATTGTTGTTGTTGTTGTTGTTGTCAGGTGGGCCTCGTTAGGTAACCCTGGGTGGGACTACAACTCCGTCCTGCCTTACTTCGTCAAAGCAGAGGATTTCAGAGGTCCCCTGCCACCAGAGTTTGGTATGTAATGAACACACACACACACACACACACACACACACACACACACACACACACACACACACACACACACACACAGATGTATGCACCTTCCAGTCACCACAGTGCACACACACACATACTATATAGCTCCATGCACACACACACACACACACACACACACACATACAAACAAACAAACAAACAAACAAATAAACAAACAACCGTATGCACCTTCCAGTCACCACAACACACACACAAAGTCATGAACTGGTATTTGAACTAAGAAACAACACTATATACTTCTCCTTCGAGTGACTATTCACTATATATATATACCAAAAGGAACTATAAGTAAACTTCTGTGTGTCACTATATAGGTGTGTACTGTATATTAATATTGTCTGTAGATCAAACATTCACTATCAACAAGAGGAGAATTAAATAAGATATAATTATGTTAAAAGAACCTCGCCTCTAAAACACCCATGCATTCTCTAACAGCAGAACTTTTATTTTTTACACTATTTTTTATTTTACCTTTTTACTGTCCTAGTTTTCAAAGCCATGTAGCTACATTTTATATTTTCATTTACTTATCTATTTATTTATCTAATTATATATAAATTTATCTATCTCATTATATATTTATTTATTCATCTATTTATTTGTCTATCTAATTATATATTTATTTATTCATCTATTTATTTATTTATCTAATTATATATATATTTGTCTATTTATCTATCTAATTATATATGGATTTATTTATTTATCTATTTATGTATTTATCTATCTAATTATATATATTTATTTATTTATTTATTTATTTAATTATATATATATTTATTTATATATCTATATATTTATCTATCTAATTATATATTTATTTATTTATCTATCTAATTATATACGTATTTATTATTTATCTATTTAATTATATTTATGTATTTATCTATCTAATTATATATTTAATTATGCATTTATTTATTTATCTATATATTTATTTGGTTTTCGTGTACTCGTTTGTCCAGAGTCATTTCACGGTCGTGGTGGTCCCCTCACTGTCACCCCAATGCCAGTCAACCCCATAGCCAGATTATTCCTCAACGCAGCTCAACAATTGGGCTTCCCTCTCGTCGATCACCTCGGACCTATACAAAATGGTAATGGGGTTGTTGTTGTTGTTGTTGTTGTTGTTATTTACTTCTATTATACAAAATGGTAGTAATGTTGTTGTTGTTGTTGTTGTTGTTGTTGTTGTTATTTACTTCTATTATACAAAATGGTAGTAATGTTGTTGTTGTTGTTGTTGTCTTGTTTTTTTCTAATATACAAAATGGTAATATTATAATTATGGTCTTTAGTTGTCTTGTTTACATCAGTTTTGTTTCGTTTGTTTACTAGAGTTAGTATTATTATGATTTTTACTTATTTTATTTTATTTTACTACTCGTCTCTCATGATAACTTGTGATATATAGTATTTTTTTTACCATAATATTCTGTGAGAGTTGTAAGGTGTACTCGTATACATTCGTGGCTCATGAATATTGAGGAGTGTGTACTGTAACCTTCATTCTGTCCCACTATCCCATGTACTCATACCTCCTTTCCCTCATGCTGTCCTATATCTCAAAACAATAACCTTCAGTCTCTCTCACTACTTCACTTTCTGCCCCATATCCCAAATAACATTCAGTCTCTCTCACTACTCCACTTTCAGTCTGTCCCACTATCACATGTATTCATGCCTCCTTTCCCTCCTGCTGCCCCATATCTCAAAACAATAACCTTCAGTCTGCCTCACTACTCCACTTTCAGTCTGTCCTTCTACTACATATATATAGCTTACCTCCTTTCCCTCATGCTGCCCTATATCTCAAACTTAATAATCTTCAGTCTGTCCCACTACTCCATCTTGACTTCGGTAATCTTCAGACTGTTGTTGCTGTTGTCGTCGTCGTCGTCTCATAACTGACTCTTGTATCTTACCTCTTTCTTCTTCTCCTCCTCCTCCTCCTCCTCCTCCTCCTGTTATTGTTGTTGGTGTTGTCATTGTTTTTGTTGTTGTTGTTGTCGTCGTCTGATAAGTACCTCTCTTGTGTTGCAGGTTTTCCAGAGAACGCCACGTACACAATTCGTGATGGTGTGAGATGTTCCACGGCTGAGTGTTACCTTCGTCCTGCCTCCTCCAGACCAAACCTACACATCCTTCACTCAGCCACGGTCCTCAAGGTGTGTGTGTGTTTTTTTTGTTTTTTTTTATAGTGTGTGTGTGTTTTTTACTCTTTTTTTTTGTAGTGTGTGTGTGTGTGTTTTTCTGTTTTATGTACTGTGTGTGTGTGTGTGGTTTTTTTTATAGTGTGTGTGTGTGTGTGTGTGTGTGTGTATGTCAAAAAGAATGGCCAATATTTATTACGTTTTTGCTGAAATGAATGGATTAATAATTACGTTGTCACTCATTCATATTTTTGTCTTCCTCGCTGTCCAGGTGTTCTTCAAAGGGAATCGAGCAGCGGGAGTTACCTTTGAGTATAATGGAAAGGTGAGTTAATTGAGAGAGAGAGAGAGAGAGAGAGAGAGAGAGAGAGAGAGAGAGAGAGAGAGAGAGAGATGGAGATGGAGATGGATATGGATGAAGATGGGGATGGGGATGGAGAGAGTATAAGAGAGTGAGATAGTAAGAGAGAGAGATGGAGATGGGGATGGAGAGAGTAAGAGAGTGAGATAGTGAGAAAGAGAGATGGAGATGGAGAAATAGTGAGAGATATGGAGATGGGGATGGAGAGATAGTGAGATAGTGAGAGAGAGAGAGATGGAGAGAGATGGAGATGGGGATGGAGAGAGTAAGAGAGTGAAATAGTGAGAGAGAGAGATGGTGATGGAGAAATAGTGAGAGATATGGAGATGGAGAAATAGTAAGAGAGATGGAAATGGAGAAATAGTGAGAGAGATGGAGATGAAGATGGAGAAAGAGAGAGAGAGAGAGAGTGGAAAAAAAAGAAAAATGTAAGAAGTATAATATTCTTTTCTGCAGTTCCCACGAGAGCCATATATATTTTCTATAACCTAATACAACCCTAATGAATTGATAACACTGAAATAATATAATAATATAATACAGCACGTGACTGAACACTTGCATGCTCCTTACATCAACAACAACAACAACAACAACAGCAACAACCACACCAAAATAAATCGAATATTCGTTTTCCTGGCCTAGATAATCTATATATGATTTGGTAATACTGAAATGAGATAATAATATGATAGAACACGTGACTGAACACTTGCTTCTATGGTTTGTTTGTTTGTTTGTTTGTGTTCAGGTGATGAATGTTGGTGCTCGTCGTGAGGTATTGATGGCTACTGGAGCACTCAGAACACCTCAACTCCTTATGGTGTCTGGAGTGGGGCCAAGTGAACATCTTTATCAACATAACGTGAGTGTTTTTTGTCTGTCTGTGTGTGTGTGGGGGCGTGGGTGTCAAATCTTATCCTGTGTGTGTGTGTGTGTGTGTGTGTGTCAAACCTTATCCTGTGTGTGTCAAATCTTATCTTGTCTGTGTGTGTGTGTGTGTGTGTGTGTGTGTGTGTGTGTGTGTGTGTGTCAAACCTTAACCTGTGTGTGTGTGAAACCTTAACCCGTGGATGTGTGTGTGGATGTGAAACCTTAACCTGTGTCTGTATGTATGTGTAACCTTAACCTGTGTGTATGTATGTATGTGTGTGATCTGACAAACCAACCTTTTTTATCCTGCCCCACACACTCGTCTGACCTACATCGATCATGCATGGACCTATATAGTTGTAATCAGACCATGTGATGGGGACCCACTTGTTTGTAAGGCTACATGATGACTCTACTACGTGTCTCTGTCTGTGTGTGTGTGTGTGTGTGACAGGTGAAGGTGGTAGCTGACGTGCCTGGTGTGGGACGTAACCTTCAAGACCACCTCATTCTGAACGGACTCTCCTGGACTCACCCATCGGACTCCAGAGTACCTACACTGGCGGACTTAATCACCAAAGATGCCATCGATCAGTACATCAACAAAGGAAAAGGTTGGTAGAGAGAGAGTGTGTGTGTGTGGTGAGAGAGAGAGTGTGTGTGTAGAGAGAAAGAGTGTGTGTGTGTAGAGAGAGAGAGTGTGTGTGTGTGTGTGTGAATGGAGCGAGAGAGAGAGAGAGCGAGCGAGAGTGTGTGTGTGTAGAGAGAAAAAGAGAGTGAGAATGCATAGAGAGGGAGAGTGAATGCAAAGAGAGAGTGTGTGTTTGTGTGTGTGTGTGAATGCAGTATACGTAGTCATATCAATATTCATCTGTGTATGTGTGTGTGTTTGTGTTTAAGCCAAGGTCAAGGCGAAAGAGACGGGAACTATATGTGTATATTAATAGGCTAGTAGTAGTGGTGGTAGTAGTAGTAGTAGTGGTAGTAGTAGTAGTAGTGGTATTAGTAGTAGTGGTATTAGTAGTAGTGGTATTAGTAGTAGTGTTAGTATATAAATAAATTATAGTAGTAGTAGTAATAATAGTAGTAGTAGTAGTAGTAGTAGTAGTAGTAGTAGTAGAAGTAATAGTAGTAGTAGTAGTAGTAGATACATATGATAATTTGTTACTATTAATTTATACATTATCTTTTTATTTTGCATATCGGTAGGTCCGCTTACAGGAACAGCCGTGGACATACACAACGCCTGGGTCACCGTAGGGAGTGGGGAAGATCAGTCCTGGCCAAACATACAAATACTCTTCCATGCCTTTACCATTGGATCAGATTTCGGAACCTTCCAAAGTGCTGTGTACAACTTTGATCCCTGGGTGAGTGTGTGTGTGTGTGTGTGTGAGTGAGTGTGTGTTTGCGAGTCAATCTTTGTGTGTGTGTGTGTGTGTGTGTGTGTGCGAGTCAAGCTTTGTGTGTGTGTGTGTGAGTGGGTGTGTGTGTGTTTACCCTTCAATATAAACCATTCTCTTTAATTAAAAACAAAAAATAATGAATCAAAGTTAAAATTAGATTGATTTTGCCTTGAATAAAATAATAATCTTGGGTAACAGCAATCAATATCCCTCCTGCAGCTCCAGTTGAATTGATTGATACACTAATAATAATAATAATAATAATAATAATAATAATAATAATAGGAGATCTCTTGTTACTCCACTATACATGTTTACATTTACAACAACAACAACAACATTTATTACAGAGGTTCAAGCGTTACTACAGTGGGACGTTTGGTCAGCAAGGATACACTATGAGACCCATCCTGGTTCGCCCTAAGAGTAGTGGTCGAGTGAGCCTTCGTTCCTCTAACCCGAGAGATGACCCATACGTTGATTTTAACTACCTCGCCCACCCTGAAGACTTGGCGACATATGTGGAAGGTTGGGTTTAGATTTGATACGTGTTGTTTGTTTTTCCATGTTTGTTTGGTTGTTTGTTTGTTTTTCCATGTTACACCATACAATATTATATTACAGTGTTATGTTTTATTATACTATTATTACGCTATGTTATTATATATTATTCTCTTTCTCTTCCTCAGGTATTAAATTCTGCATAGCTCTCGGTAATGCCCCAGCTATTAAGGAGGAACTCAATGCTAAATTTTACGACAGGGTAAGAATAATTTTAGTATTGTATTTTCTCGCTATGAATATCAAATGAGATCTCACCACAAAATAATATTATTCAGCGTTCTATAATTTATCTGTATATTTATCTGAGAAATGGCATCACCAGTTTTAGTAGCCTGGTTCAACTTCATGCTGTCAAAGTAAATGCTATAGTAGTAGTAGTAGTAGTAGTAGTAGTAGTAGTAGTAGTCGATGAAGTTAATATTGTATAATTATAGAAGGCCGAGAAAGTTCACAATATTTGATTTTTCATTTGTTTTTGTATTGTTTTATTCCTGCTAAACAAATTTCCAAAACATGCTAAAAAAAAAATAAGTAGCTGTTTTTTACCCCTTTGTTTGTCGGTGTGTGTGTGTGTGTGTACGTGACAGCCTCTAGCGGAGTGTGCCGGTGAGAGGCCTGGTAGTGACCGGTATTGGGCCTGTTTCATTCAGCACATGGCCACCTCCTTCGTCCACTACGTCGGTACCTGTAAGATGGCCCCCTCCTCAGACCCCTACGGTGTTGTCGACAATAGGCTCAGGTGGGTTAAGAGGGTGCGGGAATAGGGGGACAGGCTTGATGGGTGCGGGAATAAGGCCTACCACGTTAATTATATTTTGTTTGTTATTTATTTATTCATATTATGGATTTATTATTGTTACTATGGGTTTGGTACAGGGTGTGTATGTATAATAATTGTTTATATATGTTGGTACAGAGTGTGTGTATGTATAATAATTGTTACTATGTGTTGATACAGAGTGTGTATATGTATAATAATTGTTACTATGTGTTGGTACAGAGTGTGTATGTATAATAATTGTTTCTATGTGTTGGTACAGAGTGTGTATGTATAATAATTGTTTCTATGTGTTGGTACAGAGTGTGTGTATGTATAATCATTGTTTCTATGTGTTGGTACAGGGTGCGTGGTGTGGGTGGTCTGCGTGTGGTGGATGCGTCAGTGATGCCAACAGTTCCGGCTGGTAATCCAAACGCCGCTGCCATCATTGTCGCTGAGAAGGCTGCAGACATCATCAAGGAAGACTGGGGCTCCTGATTCACCTCCACCATAATGATAGCGTAAATAATTTCTTGGATAACGCGTGATTCGTCTGGGATAACCTGTAAATAATCTAGTTGCTCTTGGATAATGCTTGATTCGATGGTCTTGCATAACATGTGAATAATCTCTTGCATGGATAACGCGTGATTCGTCTTTCATATAATGTAAATAATCTCTTTAATAATAATGAGTGATTCGTCTTGCACATAATGTAAATAATTCTTGGATAATGAGTGCTTCGTCTGGGATAAACCGTGACGTGAATTGAAGATTATAATGCTTCGTGAATCGTTTCGAACAGAGTGTACAGTTACGAACCATTAAGGGACCCTGTGTCGTAGTCAGAAAATTGGAGGTAAATGAGTCCTTCAAATATGGCCACGAAACACCACCTATAGGGAAGGAGCTTGTTTCGTGGCATGGTTAGGTGGAATCAGAAGCCTTCATTTTTTATACACGATCACAGCAGGGCCCTTAATACGTATCCAACCATCATCATCAGGTCTGCTACGAATACTCTGATGAAGTTAGTATACAAGGAAGATTCTCTGCTGGTTGGTGAATTGGGAAGGTCTATGATATCCTCCAAACTATATCACGAAACAGATGCCCTCACTGGTATTAATATAGAGAGGATCTGTTTCGTGGCATAATTTGGAGGATCGAATCATTGAGACCTTCCAATTCACCAACAAAAGAATCTCCCCTTAATCAAACGAGCCACAACAAGAATATAATAAAAAATAATTATGAAACAGAACTATTAATTAAGATCAGCGTTGTAAATATGGGTTCACTGGTTAATTATAATATGTCAGATGATTCCAAACTTCAACAAACACGACCCATTGGATATACGAATAATTATGACTCTTGACTGTACCTACGGGAACCATGCATCTTTTGGACAAGCCGTGAATGATCTTAAGGGGAGAGCATACTTTTGGTACATTGGAGTGCCTTGATTCCTCCAAAATATGTCAGGAAACAGGACCAAATGGACAAAAATAAAGGCGTCCTGCATGTTGCTTCGAATAGTTTGGAGGAATCACTTGCTCCAGATTTGCCAACACTGTACTTCCCCTTTAATTGGACATAACGTGAATAATTTATGACTTAGGACGATGTGACTTATGTGATTTATGACTTAGGACGAGAGTGTTGGACAAAGCGTGGATTATCTCTTCATTAACTTTGACAAATCTGCCACCATCCTATATAATATTAAACAGTTATTTTATTATGTGCCATATATATTTTTTTTTCTGACGTACAGTACAGGAGGGAGTGGGAATAGGGGACAGGCTTTTTAACCCCCCCCCAGCCTGTCCCCCTATTTCCTCACCCCCCCCAAGCCTGTCCCCTACTCCCACACACCCTTAAGGATCAGCGTAACAACAGTGTAATGGAAGCAGTGACCGGAGAACGATGTGTGTATGTGTGTATGTGTGTGTGTATGTGTGATGCTCGAGTGTTTGTGTTGTAACCCTGTAGAAAGAAAGACTTTAAATTTGGACGAAAAGAAAAGTTCCATAATAATAATATTCAAGTGAGCATCCGTGGCTTCGACTCAGGTCCATGGAAATAGCCTATAAAGATGCTGGTTTAGAAATGAATGTATATGTATTTTTTATTGTTAAGATGCAGCCTCTGATCTGTTGTCAAAGTAGATCAATAATAATGATTAATATACTGACTGCATCGATATGATACTCACATATATTGTATTTCATAATTGGTTATTCTAATGTTTAATTTACTTGTTCCTATTATTGTAATGTTTAATAAATTGAAGGTGCATTTTACCTCATGTTTTACTTTTATCATTACCATTATATAAATTGAAGATAGGATTGTGTACACAAGAAAGCTGTTGTTAAACTTGGCAACTTGGGATGAAAATAAACAACAACAGTTTATAAGGTAAATTCAAGATTACCGCCAACAGGTAAATTAATAAGTCCCCCGCACACTGGCAACTTTTAAGTGGAAGGTGGCTACCACTATTTGGTAGCTGGATGATGTGAACACCTCACACACGGGCCACTTTTTCATGGCAGCCACATGCAGTTCCATCATGAGTGTCATCAGTGAGGTTTGTGTCATCATATGGTGGGCGAGTCTCCACCTCACAGTTTATCTTGAAGCGCTTCTTCTGTCTCAAGGGAGAGAGTGCTGCCGGTGGTCTCGGACTCTCGGTGCTGCCTCCCTCAATAATGGCGTCGCCTCCACCCTTCACTGTGTTGTAGGTACTCCAGCTGCTGGGATGGTATGGAGTTGGAGGTTTAGGTTGCTTGTCGTGATGAGGTGTATCCCGGAATTCCTGGTTGGTCTGGGATGGTAGCCAGGAACTTGTCCAGCTTCCTCTTAAAAGTGTCTGTAGCCACACCAGCTGAGATGTTTCTTATGTCCTTAGGGAGGCAATTGAAGATCCTTGCCCCTCTTTTAGATAGGTTGTTGTGCTTGAGGGTTTGAATCCTGGCAGGACATTCCGATGGCGGTGTGTCTGGATACATTTTCTTGCAGTTCTTGCATTCTCTTGTTGTAAACACACGAGGACTAATAAGTATAGCCTACAGGTGTGCTTCGAATACCTGGAGACAGTAAATAAATGCACAATGAGATCTCCATTGGAATTACTTAGATGGTGAAATTGAACTGTTGGAAACATCAACCAAACCTGTATATTTCTTAGTGCTCGTGACTGTACATATCATTTACCGTAGCCATATTGCCAAATTGAAGTGAGGCCCCGTAAGAAACACGTAACGTTGTAATAACCGACCATCTTTTGTAAACAAACCCTTGATTGTAGATTGGGGGGATTTTATCATTACTAGTATTTAAATTTTTGGTTATATATGTTAGTAAAAATGAGTAGCTGGTGTCCTAAGGAAATTTGTGTGTGTTTTTTCCTCTCTGTTCTGTATGTTGGAAGTTTGTATATATGGAAAGAAACTCAGAGGAGGTGAGTATTTGTGTCCTATTCAACAACATTCGTGGTGTATACGATGGTGTGGTAATGGTACGACGACTCCATAGACACAGCCATCGTATCGGTACCACGCCATCGTCAATACCACGGATGTTCTTGCATACGGTCCATTGTGCTAACTAACATAAGCGAGTCTAAACTATCATGTTATTTTTTGTTTTTGTTTTTTGTATTTTTGGTGTATTTTTTACATTCAGGAGTAAATTTGATGTAATATTGTAAAAGTGTATTGGTTATCGGCAGCTTATCATTATACACAGTAATTAAACATGAAATTTTTGTACCAGATGGCCGAGCCTATTATGTCTATTTCGTTTTATTTTTTTAATACTCAGGAACTTTTGTCTATGGCGGTAGAGAAAAGGAAAAAGATGTAAAGCATTTTTTTCTTCATTCTAATGAAATTACATATATAAGGCATTCACTATCTGTATGATCAGTGTGTTTTGTATGCAAATTAACGTTAGATCACTTTCCTACTTTATTAAGTCATGTACGATACCAAGTTTTAATGTTTGTAATACCTAAGTTTGATAAGTATATATATGGCTTTTTTTTTCCTTCAGAGATGATCCAACAACAATTAAGAAGCGATGTATCAGTGTTTTCTTCATGACCGTCGTGTCCCCATTCTTCGTTATATGGTTTGGAAGTAATGACTCAGAGGAGGTATGTTTATGTAGTATTATAGAGGCTGGTTGGAAGAAAATAATTATCATACGACTATTGATAACATTTTAAGGTCTTGTAATTTTATCATAGTGTATTATGGAGGCTGTTTGTCACGGATGAAATTAGCATATTTAGTAAAATTTAATTCTAAAGTCTTGAAATTTTATCGTACTGTTTTGTGTCAAATAAAACATGGTAGCTTTGCCATCGTTATTGATGTGAGATTTCTGCTGTGGGTAGCCTAATGCAGTTGAATTTCTGTTCTAGGTGACACTGTGGACTCGGATGGGGCTGAGATGGGAAGGCCTGGTCCCAGCCTTATTACTACCAATGATCCTAACCTGTATATTATTCCTTGGTCCAATCGTCCAGTCTCATGTTGGCCAGACCAACCTGCTTCAATCCCTCTATTCCTCTGTTTGCCTATATTTTGGTTAGTTAAATTTCTTCTATGTTTCACTGTATTGCTGGCCAAAGATTAAACTTTCTTAGTATTGTAAAGGACAGAAATTACTGATCACTGCTCATTAGCCTACTTGAGGGTTGAGAGTCAATCATCTGTCAGTTTTATGCTATAATTTGACAGAATGCACATTACTGTATCAAATTGACTGTATAGTACTATACTGTAGTTTGATTTTGTTACACTGTATAATCACTCAATGCAACCTCATAGTGTAGTTTATGTGCCTATGACTTGAAGAAATGGTACCGTATCAAAACATTGCTATTAATATTAATATTCTGTTATATTGTTTTAAAACCCTTCATAATCCAGATAACATACCGGTATTAATTACAGATCCTCTCTACTGGTACAACACATCACAAAACCCCATCTGGTGGAGGAATCAGGTGGTGGCCCCATTCTCTGAAGAGTTCACCTTTCGTGCCTGCATGTTGCCCATCTTACTGCAGTGTGTGTCCCCGGGGAGAGCTGTCTTCATTGCTCCACTCTTTTTTGGTGTTGGTAAGTCATTATTGCCAACCATCATCATCAGTTATTAAAATCTAGTTCTTCTCTGCCGATAAAGGTGAAGAAATAATACAAGTTGATAACAGTGATCCTCAGTAAACCAACAGTATAGTTCAGGTTTCCATTCTTTCCTCTCCAGCTCACCTCCACCATGCAGTAGATCGTGTCCGTGCAGGAACTGACCTGCCCACTATCATTCTTGTATCAAGTTAGTAACTTTGAGAATTTTATGGTTCTATTTTCTGCTATTAAGATCAAGTGATGTAATTAATATACTTGGCAACAGCCTATTGAGCTTAGTATTTCGATTGGTATATTCAAATGTTTATTATGCAATATAAATGTCATAATTTTTTTTTACAGGTTTTCAGTTCCTTTATACCTCAGTTTTTGGATTTTATTCAGCCTTCCTCTTCATCAGAACAGGTTAGTTCATATGAAAAATTTGCTGTTATATTTTGCACGTTTAAAAATTTATATAACCCATTTTCTTATCTGTTGTCAACTGATACTCTGTATTTTTCCGTACCATACTGTAAAAATCCACAGCCAGTATTGTAAATGTTAACCAACTTCATCCCCTACAGGCCACTTCTTGCCACTGTTTGCAGTTCATGCCTTCTGCAACCACATGGGCTTGCCAGAGCTGAAAAACATGATGAGGTTTGGCAGCCCTCTACGCTACAAACTGCTGGCCGTCCATGTTGCCGGACTGGTGGCCTGGTATTACCTGCTTTTTCCTCTCACTGAACCAGCATACTTCTCCAACACTCGCTACCCTTTATAAAAATTTATAAACATCCTTCTTGTCCAACACTGACACATTTTTAAAATTACCAATTGTCTGTAATGCTAGCTTCACTTGATAAAAACATTCTATTTCTAACACTTGTGTAATAAAAGCCATCTTTCTCCAACATCATTTCACTTGATGAAGACCATTCTTTTCTACACAAATTACATTTCTATCCATTAACACCATCCTTCTCCACTGCTTGCTTGTTTTTCCAAACTGCTTTCAAAGACTCTTGTTTCTACTGTTTTGGTGTTTACTCCACACACTCCATTACTTCTGACAGTATAGTAATGTTGTTGTACTATAAATTCTAACTGGATAATATAGGTAAGTTTATGAAGGATATATACTGACATGGTACATAGCAGTAGTTTAGTAGTATAGTATTTTGTTTATGCCACACTACATTTTTGTTGTGAGGGAGTGGTTGCATATTAGTAGTTTTAGGGCCAGACCATTTTCTCATTGTAAGGAATTGGTAGCATAGTAATATTTAACCTTGACTCTCGCCATTACTGTGAAGAAATATTGGAGTGTGTGGAATAATCCCCAAACTATAGTACAGTACCAGGGTTAGCCAATCGTTTTTCTAAGGTATTTTACTCAACAGTAGGGGGTTGAAAACATCACTTCTTAGTAGTGTGCTCATTGGATGTTTATTATGGGGCTAAAATATTGGTGGTGATATATTATTGTACACAAGTAGTTGGCTGTATTACTAGATATTTGGACCAGGTATAATCAATGCCCAAAACACTATCATTAAGTTGGTATTGCCTGCAGTGACTACAGCAATCCCTAAAGGGTTTATATCCCGAGTCATTCCTTTCCTTTATAATTCTTCAAATGTCCTTTCTTTTTCATTGTGCTTCCTGTCTCACCTCTTTATTTCCTCTTCTCTCACTCTTGCAATGTATGTAAAGTAATCTATCTCCAGCCTTATAAGGACCTGGGCCAATTAAACTGTAAACAAGTCTTTCTCTCATCCATTCGTTCACTATCATCACCAAGTGGAGTAAATGCAACCAAGTTAGTGATATTCATAGTTGTTTTGAAGCCCTGCCATTGAGTTCACTAGAAAGAAACACAGATTGTAGAATTTCATACCATTTGTAAGTCCCTCATGTTTGATGAGGAATACTACCCAGTGATTTCTTTAAACATGTCACCAATACCTGAAAGCAGTACTGTTCATACCACTTATACTTAAAGACAATAGTCTCTTTTAATACAGCTTTAGTACTCTGCAGCCTCCTTCACATTCTCATTGCTTTCCTCATCCCAATTCATTAAGCCATATGCTCCTTTTGAATCCGATCTAAATTGAACTATACGTTGCCAATGTGTTTAGCAAATTGTCATTAATATAAGTACATGTAAAGATGAGTTACATCTGTAGTTGCACATTATTTTAATATCAGGCACTGCTTATGAATTTCTTTAACACTTGGCTGAAGTGAATCAAAGTTTGGTTATATCATCCATTATAGTCCACTGCATATGCTCTTTTTTTTTTTTTTTTTTTTACTCGACAAAAATGCTCAGCTTCCCTCATCTTGTTTAGCAGCTTTTTCAATAAATATAACACAGTACAACCAAAACATTATCATCAGAACCCCATACATACATACAGTACATACATTCCACGAGGGCCTTATAGGAAAACCCGGTAAAAGTCATGGCCTTCCTCTCAGACTTTGGGCTATTTAGCTGGGTAACCTCAGGAACATCAACAGTACAACAACAAGTCCAGTTCAAACAAGGACAAATTACACTAATCATATACACAACTAGTTAATTGTTTACAAATTTGTTAACTATGAATAAAATTATACACTAGAAGGGATCTGCTGCATTTTTGTCAGGTAAAAGAAATCCAATAGGGACACTGCCGTTAGCTCAAAGGAAGAAATCTTCAGGTTCAAGTAGTTTGATGTTACTAGCCCATACAACAACTTAGCATTCTTAGTGTACGTTATGTCTCTGTTATATCATGCTCAAGACATTTGAAAAAAAAAAGTGTTTTTACATTCACCGCAGATAAACTGTGCAATGGCAGGTATTACAGTGCCTCTTGTGTACTAAGCAGATTTCCCAAAGATGTGATTGCAGACATTTTATATGCTAATGGAGTTTCTTTTACACTCTTATAATCACATACATGTACAGTACACTACTGTAGTTAACATATGGCCTGGTACTTTTTTTTTTCATTGTCATCTTATACTGGAGTTTAAGTAATGAAGGACTTTGGACTGCAGATGATGCACACTTATTTGGAACTTTATTGTTGGTTGGTGTATAATCAGCTGCAGTCTTTATTACTCATATATACAATCCAGTACATCCGATTTCAGGCATGTAACTTTCTGTTCCCGGATATTGTGTTGCCTCCATGGATGTTATATTTTCTTTTACAATTTGAATTAAAAATCGAAGTCCCAAATGGGAAAATGGAAAGCGTATCATCAAGTCCACCATTAAAGATAAATGAGGTAAAGTATTAGGACTTTCCCTTGACTTTGACTTTATGAGAAGTGAAAATGTTGTACACTTATTAAGTTTTATGTTATGACTTGTGCATGTCTGTGTAATGTTGTAAATACTAGAAGGTTGTGCACTTGTAAGTTCTTACTGAAGGGAATGTTTTGTGATACGTGTAACTCTTTGTGTGAGATAAGAGCCAACCAGATTTTCTACAGTACAGTATCACTTGTTTCATGAATAGTATTGACCGGGTATTTCCTAGGAGTTACTGATATCAAAATACAGTACTGTAATTAGGTTTTGTACTAGAAATAGCCGTTCCAATTTTAACATATTTATAATCAACCAACAGCTGCTTAATTAATGCTGATGTAGGTGATAGTCTTTTGATACCGGAAAAACTTTTTACTAGTAGAGAGGATTAATAGATCATTAATATATATTTTCTTTTTTCTATGTTATGCTGTATTAATTTGTACAGGCTTCCCTTGCCATATGATTGGAATGTGTCCCTCAAACACAGGTTACAAAAACCTAAAGTGAAGGCGAAGATGGTTTGGAGATGATATACAGGAAAATAATCGTGTCATAGAATTTCAAAATCTGGATAAGCCAAGCACAGTATTGTAAAAGAAACTATTCTATTGCGGGATAGCCTATTTTGAATCAGAGATAAATGTAACATCTTAATCCCTCTAAAGTTAAAACTGTTCTTATATAATTTATCTCGCAGCATGTTCATATTGTGGTATTCCAGCCAGGGAGTTGTTTAGATCTGAATGAACTGCTGAAAACCACGGCATCACTAATTAGCCTGGTGGTATGTTATCATATGACTTACTATACAGTCGTGATACATAATCCCTGACCAGAGACGAACAGCAGGCACCACACACACCCTGCATTCAAACTCAGCCTCTATATGTGTACTGGGTGGGGAAATGAACAATACCAAGTGATTCGAAGCTCTCTGCTCTTCACACACTGGTCAGAAATTATGTATCACGAGTGTACTCCCACACATAACAAACCGAGCACAAACAACAATGGCAGTGTGTTGAAATGGTGGAGGGTAATGTTATTATTCATGACCTGTAATGCTGTTCTCTGGGTGTTATGAACAACAAACCAGCCAAAATATTGTCTAGCACAATAGCAAATTAGGTCAATAAGAACTTGGTGCTAGTTCTTGGTAATGTTGTGACTAGTTTGCTGTTTATAATACCACATAAATAAGCACATCAAATTCAATAGTACATAGCACTCCTTAGATTTATGAATAGCTGACTGGGAGACACAGATGGCCAGACATGATGTGCACATTGAACAGAAATGTGCCATTCATATCAGCAGCAGCAAGACATAAATAATCAGAGAATTGTGGAGTTAGGTTGTGTTGGTACTAAGTTATGTCACAGAGGTATCCCAATAATTGTGTGGTAACTTATGGTATTTCTATGGACAGTTTTGATGCTCTGTACCATGACTATGATCAGCTTTTATCATTTTGTCTTGTGCCCTAGTAGTATGCCCTAGTAGTTGGCTTAGATTTAGCATTAAGAGTACAATCGTGTATTTTAATAATACTGTATGATTAATGATTTACAGTAGGCCCTTGATATAAGATGATTACTTTTAGCACTATCCTTTTAACATAGACCAAGAAAATCCCTTAGCCTGGGAAACATTTGGTAGTCTTCAATGAGGCACTGAGTGTAAAATTTAATGGTGGATACAAGTATTTATTCATTGTATATCGAGGGTGTACGGTATGTAGTACTGTATGTTTTATATAATCTTTTGTAGATGATGGTAAATATCCAATACTAACTTAATCAATGTCATTGTTGTCTGTTTGGATTTCTTTAATGTTCAGTATTTTCCCCCTCCCTATGTGATTCATGCCCAACTAATTTTATCGACTCTTCTGTGTGTATTTCAGCCTCATGAGGGCCGGTACCCCTCTAGACTGTAGCCAATCTTTACTTTTTTCTCACTCTGTACCAAACAAATACTGTAACCAGTTTTTCTTTACATGTGGTTGTAAAATATGGTTCCCAACACCAGGGTGATGAGTATTGATCAATCACTGTCAGCCTTTGTGATATTGACTTTGGAATTTTACCATCATCTAGAAAATATTACTACAATTGACCGACCCTCAATATAATGCTAACTCATATAATACTGTACTTGTCACTTACTACAGGCTCAGTAGATTACTTTGTATGGTAATGGGTAACAAGTATCTGGGAGAATAATTTTGATTCTTAAATGTGAGAGACAGAATTTAGAATGAAGTGTTGGATACAAGTACAGTATTTATTGCTGTTATAAGAAGGGTCTGCCATACTGTATAATGAAAACTAAACTGACATAATCTCATGAAAAAAAAAACACGAGCCTTAAATCAACAAAATGTGTAAATAATAATCAGTGCCATTCTGGTAACTTGGTTCATTAATGTAGTGGGTAGCATGTTGTGGTGCTTTGTTGTTGCATACTATAGAGAGTCTAATAAAACAATTGAGGAGAAAATGTTATGGATTGGAAGGGAATCTAGTCATTTCATGTATGGAAGTGAAATACATTGTGAAATATATTGTGTGTGTTTATTTTTCTTTTTTCAAGGAACAAGCACTGGCTTCGCCACCACAGCTATGCTGTGGGTGCTTGGCCTGCGGCGCTGCTCGCTGCGCTCGCCCCCCCCCCAACCCCCTGACCCCCCCAGGATGATATGACATAATATTGGTAGTGAAGATGTTAATACTTATCTCTGCTAAATATAAAGGGCAATGTCTCTTCCACTTAATAGTGAAGATGTTAACACTTATCTCTGCCAAACATAAAGGATGATATGACATAATATGGGTAGTGAAGATGTTAATACTTATCTCTGCTAAATATAAAGGGAAATGTGACACAATGTGGGTAGTGAAGATCCACTGGAACACCTATACCAAGAAGCGGTGTGAGGAAGAGTAGCTGGTGCATAGTGGAGATGTCAGATAGGGAATGGAGATGTGAGGAAAGGTAGTTGGTGCTGAGTAGAGATGTCAGAGGAGTAGTAAAAATGTCAGATAGTGTAGTGAAGATATGGGGAGTAGAGATGCGAGAATGGTAGTGAAGATATGAGGAAGAGTAGTTTGGTGCAAATAAGAGATGTCAGAGGTTTAGTGAAGATGTAAGGAAGATAACCATACATACCAGAAGAAATACCATACATACCAGACAAGCACTGATATAATTAGACACTCATTCTTTCCCCGCAGCATCCAAGAGTGGAATCATCTCCCATCTCATGTAGTTAATAACCCCACTCTTGAAACGTTTAGAAATAGCATCACCAATCAGTAGGCCTACCTCCCCAATCCTAATCCTCAACCCACAACAGTCCCTGACCCAATCCACCATCATCCTAATCCCCTTCTTAATCCTACCCTGGAGCATCCCTATTCGAGACCTCTTAACTTGAATAAATAAAAGTTCAACCTTGACTATTGAAAGAAGTAACCCAAGCATAACATATACTGTACTTAAATTACAGAGGAGTTTATGAAGACTGTTTTGTGACCCCGTACAATACACGTGAAGGAGTAGTTGAAGGTGTCGTCTGTAAGGTGGCGCTCGTGTTGACAATTATTACTAGTGAAACTCCTGCCCATATGCTACGACCCCAAGGCTTATGATAGACTCCAAATTAACACAATGGGAAAGAAAAAGGGAAACAAGGATGAGACGTAAGATTCATATGCCATTTTTGGAGTGTAAATAATGGTGTTAATTGGACCTGGGTGGATAAATAAGCTGATTTTTGTACTACACCCAACACCTACATACATCCAGTTATACCGGCCCACTTAACACTTAAATAGACATTGCATACTATTATCAAATATCAACACCTTCTGTTTTCAACTCTATTGGACAGATAATCGATTAAATGATATGAAATTCTGTCTTTTAATAGTGTTTTATGGTGTTTTTTTGTTTGTAGTTGCCCTATCCATACGTAGCCTTGATAGGTACCATATTTCATTGTTTTTTTTTTTATTTAAAAGTACCAAAGAAGGCTGCAAAAAGGTCTATATAAATGCAAAATAGAAGAGATTGGGGGATAGATGTTCAAAATCAATTATGAAATTTGATTTACTTCAAGGGGTCTAACGTTATGTAGTATGGGATTTTCAATCACATCACAACATTGAGCAATCTAATTATCTGCCAGTATTTTTTACATTTTCATTTATTATTTACGGTATCTATTTATTATTTTTATTATATAAATCTCTGTGAATTCCCATCTTGGCAACTTGTAAGAATTATCTAAAGCCATTCATACTACTTTAGCTAGCCTATTGTTGTTTTCCTTTTAAGTCAATAAACGGGAATGCATCGTGTTAAGTTTTTTGGTAATTGTGTTTTCCTTTACCTGTGGCTCTTCTTAAACTGTACTACTTTTTTATATATATACAATTGTATATAATTTGTAGAAATGGTGAAGTGGAAGAGGTGATAGAAGACCTGGAGAACTCTACTCCGAGGGAAACGGGAAAGAAAGGCAAGAAGTCAAAGAAGAAGAAGGATGACTGGGAGGATGATGTGGCCAAGGAGCTGGAGAACATGGCCTTGGAGGACGGTGGAGAGAAAGAAGACAAGACACCTGAACCTCAGCCAGAACCCCCAAAGAAAGAAAAGGTACGGATCACTCAGGAAGGGGTGTTTGGACTGAATTTAAGGGGGTGGGGGAATAGGGGGACAGGCTTAGGGGGGTGCGAGAGTAGGGGACAGACTTGGGGGATGCGGGAGTAGGGGGAATAGGGGGCAGGCTTGTGGGGGGTTAGTGGGTGCGAGAGTAGGGGACAGGCTTGGGGGGTGCAGGAGTAGGGGGACAGGCTTGGGGGGGGGGATAGGGGACAGGCTTTCTACCAACCCCTAGCCTGTCCCCCTACTCCTGCACCCCCCAAGCTTGTCCCCTACTACCACACCTCCTTAATATTGTGGAATCAAGTGAGGCCAGTAATGGAAAGTAGAGTGTACTGTACATCATTCAAATATTTGTATGATCTTTCCTTACCCTCCCAGACAGAATAATACTGTACAATAGTGTTATTTTCATTATCATTACCATTAAAAGATTTAAAACTTTTATAAACCTACTGTCTGTTATACAATGCAATTACTGTATTGGCTTCAATGTTTTAGATTTAGCAAATAGGATTGTCTCAATAATCTCATTGTATTTATTTGAATTAGTAGAGTTTGACATGTGACAATATGGAATGCTAAAAGAATCATGAAATTGTCATTTGGAATACATTAATGTTTTAAAATTCCTCTCCCCAGAAATCTAAAAAGTCGGCCAAAAAGGAGGCTGATGACTCTGAGGAAGAAGTTATCATCAATTCCAAGAAGGGTCGTGGGTTTGCAGCCCTCATGTGTGATGACGACGACTTGATGGATGATGATGATGATGGCCCTGTTGAAGAAAAGCCCAAGAAGGAAGTCAAGAAGAATAAAAAGAAAGATGAAGACACCTCTCGCTCTGCTAAAGATGACAAGAGTAACAAGAGCAAGAAGAAGAAGGGTAAGAAAAAGGGTGATGAAGAGGAAGACCTGGATAAGATCTTGGCAGAGCTAGAAATGGATTACAGAGGAGAGAAACCCAATGAAAAGAAAGGTGAAGTGAAGGCAGAAGAACCAGAAGCTCAGCCAGTGGAGGAGGAAACAGGGAAAAAGAAAAAGAAGAAGAGGAAGGACCAGGCTGAAACAGCCCCCACACACCCTTCTGAGGTTGCCCCCACACCACCCACAGATGTTGCCCCCACACCCCAGGAGGCCAGTGAAGAGCCACAGGAAAAGGCAAGTACTGCATAAATGTGCCAATAGGCAAGTGTTAGATACAGTATATTTGTATATTTTTGTGAGCCAACTGTATCTGTATTCTTTGTAACAATTTTCTTCTCTTACCCACAGGCTGATGAAGAAAAGAAGGAAGATGCTAAATCCAAAAAGAAGAAGAAGAAGGCTAAGGAAACTTTACCCAAGGAAGAAACATCAACAGAAGCAACTGAAGAGACTGCAAAGGTGACATACATTTAGATCTCACTCTACTGTAATTGGGGGATGAAATATTGTAGTATTTTGTAGTAATAACAGAAGATGTTACCTGTAATTATAGCCATTTATCATATAGAGATTGGAAGAGGTCAGCATTTATGAAGGTTAAGTGAAATGTTTATTGTGTGTAGAATGGAGAATTAATAAGTCCTCCAAACTAAGCATTAAGACAAGAATCTATTCGTTATTGAGGTACTGGTCCGTTTCCTGGCATAGTTAAAGAGGAACCTTGAACTAATAAACCACATATAAAGAACATCATAATATCCCATGTTGTTTATGCCATACAGGTTGAATCATCTGAGGCCAAGACTGATGAAGCCGCCGCACCAGCCCCTGAGAAGGAAGCCGCCGCACCAGCCCCAGCCAAGGAAGCCGCCGCACCAGCCCCAGCCAAGGAAGCCGCCGCACCAGCCCCAGCCAAGGAAGCCGCCGCACCAGCCCTGGACATGGAAGCCGCTGCACCAGCCCCGGACAAGGAAGCCGCCGCACCAGCCCCGGACAAGGAAGCCGCCGCACCAGCCCCGGACAAGGAAGCCGCCGCACCAGCCCCGGACAAGGAAGCCGAAGGGGGTGAAGGTGAAGCTACAGGTAAAATCATTGTTAGATAGTTATGTATGCAATCTGACTGATTGTTAGGCAGACCAATTGATAGGTAAAAAAATATATAGATAATTGGGTACATGAAATTGGTAGTCAGATATAACCCAGTCACTCTTATAGATAGATAAGTGCAAAAAAAAAATATCTTGTAGTAATTGAAATATGCTATAATTCCCACTTGACTTAGTATTTACCTGTTTTATTCTCATTTTCTAGAAACTGTTAAAAAGAAAAAGAAAAAGAAGAAGGCTGAGAAGGTTGAGGAAAAGGAAGATCCCAAGGCCAAGAAAGGCAAACCAAGCAGTAAGATGCTGGCTGCCATGAAGGAAGCTCTGGCCAGACAAAAGGAAGAAGAGGAGCGAATGAAGAGAGAGATGGAGGAGAGGATTAGGCAGGAAGAGGAGAGGGTAAGTATGAATAAACCTTATTTAACGTTGCTTGAAAACAGCCTAAAGCCGCTCTCATTATGATGGTTATACAGTGTATGTTTATGTCAGCCATAATTATCCATTTTTTCCTATGATTAATCCTAATACTTTATAATGTACTAAATATAAATAACTCTTCAGATTTTTTAATACCATTGAATATTTTTCCAGTTAAAACAGATGGAAGAGGAGAAGAGGCTAGAGTTGGAGAAAAAAGAACGTAAAAAACAGAAGGAGAAGGAGAGGAAGGACCGCCTGCGAGCTGAAGGGAAACTGCTGACGGCGAAACAAAAGCAGGATATGAAGCGAGCCCAGGAGCTGCTGGAGCATCTCAAGGTTGGTTATGTTATGCAGATTAATTAGGGTGAATGAGAGGCTATTGATTTCTACAAAGTATGCCAGAAATCACACCATTTGCACCTATATGGGGGTTATTTCTCGGCATAAGTTGCAGCAATTAGTATCCTGTACCCCTTCATTAGTTTGTACTTTATTATAAGTTGACTTTTTGCAACAGCACAAATTTTTTTATTAAATGTTTTGAAGGTAAAATGGATTGTCTCCTTTTGTTGGCCCATTATTTTGAAACATCAGAGTAACTAATTCCCTAAATGGCTTGGTGCTTATTTTTAAAATTATTGTTATTATTGTCATATATATGTATTTTGAAGTGCATGTTCATAGAGAAGCAAAAAGAAATATGTAGCGTTGCACTATTTGTAAATGTGGTTTTTGTAATGGTTTTCAGGCTCAGGGTTTGAATCTTCCTGAAGCCGGTGAGAAGCGAACCAGGCCAGGTACTAGAATCAGAGGCAAGAAATACAAAAAGGAGGATACACCAGAAGAACAAGGTAAGAAGAAGACATTAGTTTTAGACGTACTGTATGAGCATGTACAATGAAAGACAATACAATAGGCTAGTCATGCCCCCCAAAATATTGTGAACTCATCAAACCCAGTTGACTTCAATTGGTAGCTATGATCTGGCTGTCATCATTGTTTGTTGTATATTATGTAATTATCAAACAGAACAATGACACTACTTATTCATTATGCATTTGCAATCCAGAAATTATACCCAGGATGTCTTGAGGTTTCCAGTTATATGACATTTTATGTCAGAAACCTCTACAAAAGATATATCATTAATGACCATTCATTAACTTGCCAAGATGTATCCTTCAGAAATACAAGATATCAGTGAAACAAAAATTAAATCCTTTGAGATTTTGAAACTGTGCAAATCTTTTCTTCTGTAACATGCAGCAGTTGATGGTGTAGCAAAGGAACCAACAGAAGAAGATAAGACCAGGACAGTAGAAGGCAAAGAGGGAGATAAAGAGGAGAGGGAAGAGATGGAAGTGGCAGAAACTTGGGACCAGAAAGAGGAAGAGGTAAAAGATGCCTGGGACGAGAGCGATGGAGATGAAGAAGAGGATGAAGAAGGTAAGGAAGTGGTGATCACTTCACACTCATTTTCAAAGGATTCTGTTAACATAGTTCACTTCCTCTGCTGGTACTCTCCTTGCTGTATACCTCTTTTTAAGAGATACGACAAAGGTTAAATAGTCGGTAACAGAATGCAGTGAAATAAACCCCATTCACTTTCAATTATCCTTTGATGATCTCAAGGTTATCTATCACCAGTATTAATTTCCTTTTTGTGTCTTTGAACAAAAGTTAGTTGCATGGTAATCTCCTTTTATCATATTTATATAATTATTTTATTTCTTGAATTTTAACAGACACATCAGAGGCTACAAAAGCCTCTGTTGACACAGATACCAAAAAGAGTGAAGAGGAGGAAGATGACGATGAGGAGGAAGATAGTGATGAGGTAAGTTAATCTTGCACAAAATAAAATAGAAACTGGGAAGATACTATAGGTATATGTCCTGTGACTAGTTTTCCTTGATACTGAAATTGAATATTGATTTATGTCTTAGCAATACTGTAGTTAGTTATTTTCATTATAGCCATGTGAAAATTTAGGAATAATTTCAATCAGTCAATTAGTTTTTGATGCTGCTTTCCCTTTCCTCATTGTGAGATGGCAGTGGGAGAAGAGTAACGCCATATTATTCTACTACATAAAATATATTACTGTATTAACCTTTCACAGGACACAGAAAGTGATGACTCTGAGGAGGAACAGAAGAAGTCGGAAGCGGAAAAGAGGAAGATACGGGCACTGGATAGGATAGCCAAAAGAAAGGAAGCCAGTGAAAAGCTCCTGTCTCTCGATAACCTAAGAGCTCCAGTGGTACGTTTGTGTTTTATTAGTAATTTCCTGCCACATTATTTCCCCTTGTTGCTTTATACTCATAATACAGTACTTTTCTGTACATAGTTTAATTGTCATATACTGTATGCGTGGCAAGTATTGATTTCATAATTTGTCGCTCTTAGCCATATTGTTGTATTTCTGTTGTACTAACAACATATATGGTGTTGTCACTAGTTATGTTCACTGTGAAATGATTAATATGGTGTAGGAAAATGTGAGGGCAACCAATTCCTCCAAACTATAACATGAATCAGACTCCCTGATAAATGAGTACCCGGTATGAGATCTGTATAATTATATTGTAGCATAACTTGGAGGAAATATTATCTGTATATTTATCAACAATAGATTACTTCCATACATGTACTCTTCATCATAATTATGGTGTTTTACTTTCCGGCGTAGGTTTGTGTGTTGGGACACGTTGATCACGGCAAGACCAAGATCCTGGACAAGTTGCGTCGGACCAACGTGCAGGAGGGAGAGGTGGGAGGTATCACACAGCAGATTGGTGCCACTAATGTCCCAGCTCACGGTATCCAGCGCCAAACTCACATGGTCAAAGACGTACGTACTGTCACTCATCATTCCTCGTTTAGAGTACATGTACATATTTTATTCAATTTTCCACCTACGTGACTCTTGTTACTACCAATCTTAATTCCTTGTTGATTTACCCAGTTTTCCCTTCATCTAACTCGGGTGAGATGAATATATTCCATCACAAATACTTTTTCAGGTCTATTCATCATCAGCAACCCAATTTCCCATTTTCTCAACGTCTCTTAGAGATAGTCAAGTATTGTTAATCTATTTATTGATGATTGTGTTCGTAGCAGTTAGACAGGAGTAAACTAAAGAAAATTCTAGATAGTACTGTATATTCATCTTGAGAATTAAAACATTTCCCTCTCCTTACTGTGTATAGGTAGATAAGCATTGTTTATTTAAAATTGGTTGTTACAGTTTGACATGAGTAACCTGAAGTTCCCTGGACTGCTCATCATCGATACACCTGGCCACGAGTCGTTCAGCAACCTGAGATCACGTGGCTCCTCACTCTGTGATATTGCCATCCTGGTGGTAGACATTACCCAAGGACTCGAACCACAGACAATTGAATCTATTGATTTACTTAAGAAGAAGAAAACACCCTTCCTCGTTGCCCTAAATAAAGTGGACAGGTAAGAAATACACAGCCATTGTTTAAGATGCTTTTGAGAAAGTTGTTTGATAAGTATAAGTACCAACCTAATTATTATAGAATAGCTTGGGGGAATAGAAATTACTTTAACTGTTGCATATTCTACATCCAACCACTTCACAAGGGAATCAGTTAATTACATCCACTATAAATTGACGTACAGTACTGAAATTTCCACCAGAATTGTATACAGTCCAAAATCAGCAGATAAAAGTTTTCAACTCATTACAGCTTCTGTATTCAAGTTTTGTAAGAACAGATCTTAAGATTTGGGTGAAATGTAAGATTTTTATAAGAATATTGGTTGTCTTTCTTAATTACTGTTTCCTCTTTTAAAGATTTTTAATAGAAAATTGCTCAAAGTTTTAAATATTTTTCCATATTCTATAAAATTTTATCCTGAAATCGTCACTTTTGTTGCAGAGTGTTTGAGTGGCAGTCAAATTCTGCTAAAGATATTCGGGAGGTAATCAAAATGCAGAAGACCACATCCAAGAACGACTTTGAACGGAGAACTAATGAAATTGTTGCAGCACTGAATGTACAAGTAAGTTCATGAACTTCTACTGTCATCTCAATAATTTTATCATGTGTATGATCAAAATGTATAGAATTTGTGTGTTTCATATGGTAAGGAAAATGAGCAAATCCCTTATGGTCACAACAGAGGAGCTGTAACACTGCCTCATTTTGCTAGGTTTTTAGCGGTGGGTTACTGGCACCGAAGAAGTTGCTTTATAACTTCCTGACTTTGTAAGACTTAAATTGAAGGAATTCTACCTGAACAAGACCATACATTGGGAGACTTAAGTGGTGATGTGTAACTGTGGATGGTCTGACACCTCAAATGTAGGATTAAAAAGGTAACTTTCAGACAACCTTTAGGAGGAGGAGGAGAAATTTAAGCAATTATATAAACTCTGACATCATTGTGTTTAGTACAGTGCCTTCCTAAGTGGGTCTGTGTATCCCTGCTCCTTGTTGTTGTCATTGTACAGTATAGTACATGCTTATTAATAATTTATATTTCCTTTTTTTAGGGCATGAATGCAGCTTTGTTCTGGGATAATCCAGACATACGTCAGTATGTGAACTTGGTGCCAACCAGTGCAATTTCTGGGGATGGTATGGGTAATCTTATTTCACTCATCTGTGACCTGTGCCAACAGCGACTTGGCAAGCGTCTCATGTTCTCAGAGGATCTACAGGTAGAGTGTGCAATATGTTTTTTTTTTACTCTACATCATTGTATAGATTTTAATCCTTCTTCATTAGCTTTAAATCAAATATCTTGTTAAGATATTTCATTTTTTACTAATGAAATATATTGTTAATGTATTTTGCATTTAGTATACGGTATATTACAGTACTAGAATTATTACAAAGTGATTTATAAGGTTTGGTGTGGTTGTGATCAAAATGCTATTATGCATCCCTACCATCACACCTTCTTCCCATCCTATGCCATATTCATTCATAAAATTCATTACTTTCACAGTGCACAGTGCTGGAAGTGAAAACTATACAAGGTCACGGGACCACCATAGATGTTATTCTCATCAACGGTCGACTGCGTGAGGGAGACACCATCATTGTGGCAGGCACTGAGGGACCCATTGTTACTCAGATCAGGTAGTGTACACAGATCTAATTCTATTGCATAAGTTATTTGGGAGTCAGTAGTGTAAATATATATTGTTTATGAAGGTGCCTTTTTATGGGAAATGAGATTATATAGGGTTGATATTGATGATTTATTAATCTTGTAACTCATATATATATATATATATCTTTCTCCTCCTTAGGTCACTATTGCTACCTAAACCACTGAAGGAGATCCGTGTAAAGGGTCAGTATGATGAATTTAAGGAGGTGGCAGCGGCACAAGGAGTTAAAATTGCTGCCCGAGACCTGGAAAAGGCCATCGCTGGTTTAAATCTCCAAGTTGCCAAACACGAGGACGAGGTTGAATTGCTCAGGGAGGAAGTTGATAAGGAGTTCAAGAATGCCATGAGATCTATAAAGGTAAGTCCTTTATTGACACTTTACCATCCTTGGCTTTATAAGTACAGTACTGTAGTGTTCCTGGTAAGCCTCAAGTGTAAAATGATTGTATTTCTCCAGTAGCTAGTGACTGTTGTTGGGAACTTGCTTACAACTGTCATCCCAGATATTGACTTCTGTCTGTGGTATCTCCTGTTGGCCACAAAGGAACTTGATATATTGCAAGGAACTAAGCATCTTCCCCCTGGGCTGAACTACAAAGTCATGTGTTACTGTACCCGAATCTTAAATTTTTACTGTATAAAAATAAGACCGAAAAAGTTATTCTTTTCTTTATCTTACAGGTTAAGGAACGAGGTGTGTACGTCCAAGCATCAACCTTGGGAGCTCTGGAGGCTCTACTAGAGTTCTTCAAAACCAATACTGTACCATACTCGGGCATCAGGGTGGGCCCAGTGGTGAAGCGAGATGTAATGAAGGCGGCTGCCATGATGGAACACGACCCCATGTATGCTGTTATCCT
This sequence comes from Petrolisthes manimaculis, assembly GCA_034508575.1. Taxonomy (NCBI): domain Eukaryota; kingdom Metazoa; phylum Arthropoda; class Malacostraca; order Decapoda; family Porcellanidae; genus Petrolisthes; species Petrolisthes manimaculis. Next base: position 18,405 of record JAWZYT010002932.1, on the reverse strand, counting down.
AGCTTTTGATGTCAAGGTGGAGAGGGATGCTCAGGATCTGGCAGACAAGGTTAGAGATGGGACATTCATGCTTTACTCTTATATTACTTTGATAGTCTAGAAACAGTACTATGTCAAGAATTGTTTTGGAGATGGGATTTTTAATACAAAATTTCCAGTATAATTTAGTGTTTTAATCAAGTTTCTCAGAAGTTTTAATATTTAAGTATATTTCTGTACATTCTCATGAAATTTCTTCATCTAAACTTATCCACTTTAAGTAAATTATTAGTATTAGCTTGTTTTATAGCTGATTTTGCACTGCACATAAGAGGCATTATTGCAATATTATGTATGAATATTGAAATGGAATGAAAGGACTCTCTTCATGGATACAGAAACATGTAAGGAAGAGCTGAGAAATTTGTGGGCATGAAAGGGGGAGTGAATGTGAGTGTGACCTATTTCACTGGGTAGTTTATTTTGTCCCTCACTGTTATTTTTTATTTCCTCTTTCAATCCCTGGCCCTGGAATTGGGGTACTGATAATTGAACCCACTGTATATTAATATATCTAGTAAATTGATGAATAATGATGAATTGATTCTTTATTACAGGAAGGTGTCAAGATCTTCTCCGAAGAAACCATTTATCATCTAGGGGACCGTTACGTAGAATATATCAAAGATTATAAAAAGAAAAGGCAGGATGAATTTAGAAGTGTTGCCGTTTTCCCAGTACGCGTAAAGATCATACCTACGGTGAGTGTTGCTATTGGTTTCAGTAGTAAGAATAATCATAAGTTAAGAATTGGTGATGGCTGGTAAAATTTAAAATTAAGATATTGCAAATTTATTGCCTTTCTGCACTAGACAACATTTTTCAATTTAAAAAAAATCTGTTTTACAAGCTGCCCAAAACAGTCATGAGGTGTAGTAACCAGCATTGAGTTTGCAGTACAGTATTCATAGCTCTTTTGTATGATTTTTGAGGAGGTCACTAGACGAAAAGGGTTTTACTTTTACAGCCTTAAGCACTTATTTCTGTTTTGGCTAGAAGTAAATCCTTTAGGTTTATTGTATGTCAGGAATAAAGGCCAGGAAGTTATTAAATATTGCCCTTGTTTGCATTGCACAGTGGGTAATATTGAACATGGGAAACTAAAAACATTGTAATATTAATATACTGTATAACTTTTTCCTTCAGGCTATATTTAACAAGAGAGATCCAATTGTTCTTGGTGTGACAGTGGATCAGGGGATATTGAGGACAGGCACACCACTGTGTGTTCCAGCAAAGGAGGTAAGTTCTTTACTGTTTCCATAATCATGATTATACTACATGTTAACTATACAAACTATATACATTGAATATTTTTGTTTCAATTTCTAAAGGAGAAACTTGAAACTATTGACAATGTAAGGATTCAAATGTTTTTCATAGACAGAATGTACAATTGGGATGTCCCAAAGGGGCTATGCACTCATTGCCCTGAGTAGAACACCTCTGAGGGGGTTTGTATAGCACAGTGTAATGTGTTGTGTTTAGAAAAAGGTATTCTTGGATTAGATATACCTAATAAAATTTATCTTTACATTATGTTGGGGGTAGAATGATAACCAGTTAATAATCAAGTTTATAATCAAGTATGAAATATAAGTACTAATTTTTCATATTATTACAGTTTGTGGAGATTGGAATTGTAACGTCGATGGAGTTTGACCACAAGAATGTAGACCTGGCTAAGAAGGGTGTTGATGTTTGTATCAAGATTGAGCCAGTACCTGGTCACACACCTAAGTTATTTGGCCGTCACTTTGAGGCAGAAGACATATTAGTGAGCAAGATCTCCAGGGAATCAATTAATGCTTGTAAGGACTATTTTAGGGATGATCTAAGCAAGACGGACTGGAAACTTATGGCTGAATTGAAAAAAGAATTCCAGATTCTTTAAAGAGGTGAATTTTTAAAATAATAGAATGTAGGGAAATAAATTACTTGGATTATAACAGTAGATGTTTTACTCTATATAAAAAGAATATTTTTATTGTTGCAATTGATTATCCAGGAAGTAATTACTTTGAAGTGGGATAGATGGGCCATCATTGGGGACAGATGGACCACTCGGTAAACCCTCTGATTTTTCTGAAATGCAGCTGTAAGTAGTCTGTTGTTAATGGTGAAGTTCATTTCATCACATCCAAAACTTAACATTATTTATATGCAGGGACACTCATACAGTATTTGTTTAAAGAAAAATGTATAGAGGCTCGTTTATCCCTCTGAGAGCCCATTTATTAACCCCTTGTTCTGGTTGATATTATACCCAGCCAAATATGAATAATAATTCCCGCAACTGAAAAGATAATGCTATACCGGTATGTGAAATATGATAATGCTTGGCTGCTTGTATAGTATGTTTAAAAAGGAGGTAATATGAATATCAAAATATAAAAGCTGTTGCTCTGTCATTAGAAAAAACAGACTTTCTTCCAGTGCAGTTTCTTTCAGTGTCATACTTCCATGGAAAAGTGATAAAGTGAATATTCCTGCATATGATTCTGACTACTGCTTTGTGTTGCCTGAAAGTGCACAGTTATAGCTGAAAGTTGGAGACAATGGAGTAAGTGTGCCAATGCCTTAGTCACATATCATCTGTGAGTTGGAACAGTTTCTATAAAAACACGGAAATACAGACAACAATATTACATTCTTATGTATTATGTGCACAGTGTGGTTGTAAGTTGTTGTTGTTATGTACTACTTAGTCTCCAACTTTCTACTTCAGCTGTATACCATAGACCCTCGATAATACTCAAATATATTCAGCACTTGTCTTGTAGCACAGGCCCAATAACATTACTTAAACTGTATGGTGATAATCAATATAAACTGGGTAAACATTTAGACCTGTGTGAATAGAAGTGATGGGTACTTATCTGCGTGATATCAAGGGTCTAAAGTACCAAGTATCGTGCACAGTCCTACAAGACTTCAGAAAGCTCGTGTAACAAACACTTTCTACACATGACTGACAATTCCTGTGTTATACTTGTTTTTTCTTTGCTGCTGATCCAGAATTGTAGATGTGGCTCCTGCACAGTACTGTCAGCTGAGTGAACTTGTCCAATGTTGCTCAATGTGATCTCATTGGCTACCCATGACATACCTTGAAAACAAAAGAGAACTATTTCAACATAATATTTTATTGATCATATTTACAAAACAGCTCTTACATCACTTCTAAGGTTCACAGATACAGTCAGCAGTGCCAAATCTGAATCTTCAGCTGAAAAAAAATAAGTATAGTAAGATTCTCTGATATTATGTGGTTGAATGGCTATAAATATATTTTTAATAATTATGTGAAATTGTTTTGTAATAGGCAATCAGAATTACAGTACAGTATTTGTAGTCTGATAATATTACACAGGTTAAGGACAGCAGAAAAATCTTAATGGCCTTATAATTTAAGTAGCTAGGTTCCAATTTCATCAGGTTTATATAAAAATGTAATTTATTTGCCTGTCATATTAAATTAACTTCATTATACACCACTTTTTCTGTTATTTCTGTAAGCCAAGCATCATATATTATATATTGGAATGATTTGGTTTGGGGAGAAGAGTAAATCCAATGAGTCGTCAACCTTTTGCATAAAATGTTGAATAAACCTAATGAATTCACTTCATATTAGGTAACTCCCCGTTCATTCTTTACGGTACTGAGTTAAGCTAGAGTAACTCTGTATCACAAGACCTTTGACATGGCCAGGAACTAAACATGCACATCATCATCCAGGAATAGTGACGTTCTTACTGCTAAATCTTGATTTAAAAATTGCACCCTCAAAGCATTCACCATAATATACAAGGCATAGTCTAAAGGCAAAATTTGCAAGATTTTGTAAAAAAAAAAATGTTTTGGTAAGGGAAAAGGTATTATTATTTTTTTCAGGCTCCCCCTTCTGCTTTGAAGGTTTCTGGGTCTGCTACTGGTTTTGGTTTGTAGTTAGGAACCTATTGCATTGTTTCATTATATATATATATACCTCTCATCTTGATGCTCTTTATGTAAATGAAGGTAATCTACTGGATGTAAAATTGGAAGGGTCACCAGGGTATATGAGCCTGGTTGCTTAATATAATGTTCCTGTTCTTCAGTGGATTAATTTAAATTAAGTTCAGAAATTTGACCCTGTGGAAGTATAATTTAAACTTGGCTTTATTTAAACATTTTGGGGGAGAGGGGGACAGAATAACAATTTGACTAATGATTTATGTATAAATGTCGTAAAGTACTTTATTAGTTCAGGACTAAATTTCTGTCAGACGGAAACCTACCGGTGAAAGCTACATTCTGTTTCGACAAGTGAAAAAAAAAGATTAATTGTCCTTTGTAGCAAAATATTGTACAGTATGTGTTTGTTTTATGAAACTTGTGAGTATCAAATGGTACAGAGATTCCCCAATGTTTCCACCAAAAATCTGGGACACTGCTGGTTGTCTTACTTGTAACACTATTTATAAGTACTGTGTGGTATGTGTGAGAAACGATCACTTTCAGTAACCAAATTTGACTTGATTTTGAAGGAAAGAACAATTATAAAAGATTGTGGGTTTGTGTTTGATCTTGGTGTAACTCCATCTCTGGTGTCAGATTAATGCTGGTGATATCAGTACAGTCACATAAGGCAACATGTCTTGTACAAACTAGTTCTGTTCATGTTGTATTATAATTGAAAAATCGTCATCAGGTTTTATACTAATTTTTAGGTACATACATTTAATGAATTGGTATAGGAAAGTGGTTTGGGATTACAGTGATTTTTTTTTCAACTGGAATTTAAGGGTCTTATCTCCAGTGTAGTACCCATTAAAATTCTTGATGAGCATCTTTTTTTGCATCAATATTTTGACAATTTTTACAGAGGTGAGATTTGTTGTCCTTCACTTTTTCCAAGGGATGTTACACCCACAGTAGGAAGTTCTGACCTTGGACTGAGTGTAAATAACTTTCCTGTGCAATATATTTGTTACTACATTATGCTCATTTGTCTTACTTGTATTGAATAACAACTTACTGTCATCCTCATTCTAAAATGAAAAGGAAAAAAATGTGTAGAAATTTTGATGTAATAAAAGTTTTATATGCAGCTGGTATGTTTCTCTCTCCTCTATTTTCTTTCTATCTATCTTACTCTTACTCAGTTTCCCTTTCTTTGTTCCCTTTGCTTCATTTTTCAAGCATCATAATTCTTCAGTAACTTTTGCCTCTCCAGGAACACGACACCAAAGCTTTTCAACCCCCTCTCCTCCTCCCCTCTGCCTTTTTCCACACCCTCCTCCTCGTTTATTTCTCCCAACACTCTACCCCTGCTGTACTCCTCTACCCCTTTTCACACACTGTTCCTGCTTTAACCATCTTTACACTCTTCCTCCTCCTTTTGCTCCTCTCTTCCTCTACCTCCATCTCCACACCCTCCTCTACCTCCATCTCCACACCCTCCTCTTCCTCTACCCTCTCCATACCCTCTTCCTCCTCCTTTTGCTTTTCCTCTACCTCCATCTCCACACCCTACTCTTCATCCTCTACCCTCTCCACATCATCATTCTCCTCATCCTCTTGCAGTACCTCTCTCTCCACACCCTCCTCTTTCTTCTTTCCTCCCTCTTGAATCATTACTCTCCACTTCCATTACCGCCCCGACTCCCTCCTCGCCTCTTTTGTCTCAGCCTGGTCTTTTTTCACTCAGTTTTGTGTTGTTTGGCTCCAGGATCATTGATCTTTCTGTCCTGTGCCTCTGTTGCTGGTTTTTGTTGCCACGGACTTTGTTTCCTTTACAAACTGGGGAAAAAAAAAACGTCAACAGGTGTATGTCATTGTTGTGAGGCTAATGATGATGATATTAAAACTCTTATCATCAGTAAATTTTATTTATAGGTTGGATGTAGAGAGGAAGAAAAATAAATCAGTTTGGCTAAAGAGACTTTATATTGTACAGTCACCGACAATAGCGACGCCCCTCTCCTTGACCCATACGAAACCCGCAGCCACTGCTTCAATGTGGGGGAAGGAGGAAGGCAGTGAGTGAGAGGAGGCAGAGTTGGTGTTTACAACGGAAGAGTTGGCAACGCTGTAAAGTTGGCTTATAGTTAATGCAAGTTAAATAAATATATATACTGTATATATAAATAGCCTGGCGTCAGCTTAGAACGTATTCGACTATTTGCCCCGAACAATTCCATCAGCCATTGCTTTGAAAATGTTCCGGTCCAAGAACAGCTATGTTCGGAAATTGTTTGGAGCAGTGTTTCGGACAATGAAGCCGGGTATGTATGGACGAACCACTGAGCTGTATGGGTGGCACATCTCAAGTGGACTACACGTATTATACCATGTAATGTGAGTAGAATTATTACTAATATTATTCGTGCTTAGGTTAGGTTAATGTGATGGTTATTTATGGATCTTATGCGAGGTTCCTGGGCTGTGTTTCTGAGCGGCCGAGACGGTAATACGGCAGTCCTTCATTCTTGAACTGAATCAACTCGACTCACTCGACTCACTCTTTCCTTGACCTGAACCGGGCTTTCCCACACGACCCACAGTGCCCTCAGTGTGTATGTTGTATTGTTGGTGAGTGTGGTTGTGTGTGTTACAGTCTTCAATAATGTGTCCGGGTGTTGGCCACGGGGATATTGCCACCCTGTACTGAGCTCAAGCAAGCAACATTTTAGAAAATAGGATATGAATGTCTTTTTTACTAACTCTTACCACGATCCATGTTTGTTTGGGAAGTAGATGGAGAGGTGTCGGTGTTGTGGATTCGAATTTGTTAGTATACGAGTGATTACAACACAGGTCAACTGAAACGACATGTAAGTGCAGTATGAAACTACTTATGAATTACAGAATTATTAAGGGCCGTATGATCGCGTATGAGACCTGCTGGTGGCATCTGCTGATTCCTCCTGACACTGCCACGAAACGAGCTCCATCAATAGAGGTGGTGTTTTGTGGCAATATTTGAAGGACTCGTTAAAATCGAGTTTTCTGACTACGTTACGGGGATCCCTAAAGGCACCCTGTGATAATGAATCCTTCAAATATTGCCACAAAACACCACCTATATGGAAGGAGCTTGTTTCATGGCGTAATCAGAAGGAATCAGAAGCCATCAATTTTCATACACGATATCTAGAGGGTCGTTTAGAGTCCCCAAACCATCATAAACTGAGTGAACGTCCAGCTGACACTCGACATGGGTAATTCTCAACTTGGCAGCAGCCCCAGTGAGGTAAGACTTTGGAGTTTGGACTCTATTTTTTACACCTAAACACAAAGGAATAATTCGCCCTTTTAACTGATCAATGTCAATATTTCCGTGTGGAATTTTGTATTGCGTGTGTTCTGCAGGTTAGGTTACCAAGTAAAAAAAAAGACACACTTGCTTTTTTGACGCCGTGAACTAACAAACAGCTGTGGTGTCACTGGTGTTTGTTTTGATTTTTATGGACTACCAAATATGACGTCACTTAACTCGCATTATCAACGGTGTGAAAAAAAAATGATATAATTAGATTGACCATTGTCGTACGGTCATGATAATAATAATAATAATAATAATGATAATAATAAAAAACTAACCATCCATTATTATTAGACACCATAATAATAGAATAAGAGATTGTTTTACACCATAGTAGAGCGAATGAACAATTTTGACACATATATATTTATTTACCTTCATGAGAGAGAGAGAGAGAGAGAGAGAGAGAGAGAGGGAGAGGGAGAGGGGGAGAGGGAGAGGGAGAGGGAGAGAGGGAGAGGGAGTGGGAGTGAGTGAGGGAGGGGGGGAAGTGGTGACCGCCTGAGTGAGAGTGGACGTGGCTGATTTTACGACTTGGACTCTCATTGGCGGACCAGATAGATGACCGTCCAACCTTTTATGTCCAGAGAGAGAGAGAGAGAGAGAGATGTAAACAGGCAGACAGAGAGGGGGGGGAGGGAAGAGAGAGACAGTAACAAACACACAAGACGACATATAAACAGGCAGTGAGAAAAGGATGAAAAGAGAGAGGGAGAGTGATAAAAAGGAATGAAAAGACGTGAAGGAAGAAAAAAATATAAGCTCCCTCAGACTTTAAAGCTATGATGGATGAACGCTTGAGAACTTTCCGAGGAGGAGGAAGGAGGAGGAGCTCAAGGTGGAGAAAGAAATGATGATAATAAGTTTGTAAAAAATGGTGGTGGTGGTAGTGGTAGTGGTAATAGTAGTAGTAGTAGTGGTGGTGGTGGTAGTGATGGTGGTAATAGTAGTAGTGGTGGTGGTGGAGGTAGTAATTGTACAGTAGTAGCTGTATTTCAGAGAGGACTAAATTAGATTTTCTTATGTAACCATCTTGTAATTCATTCTTCCTTCCTCACTCCCTCCCTTACTCTGAGTACGGTAATTAAAAATGTTCCAGCAACACACACACACACACACTCACATACACATACACACACACACACCCCACACACACTCACACACACACACACACACACACACGACCCCCAACCCCTCACACTCACATCATATACCCCCCAACACACACACACACACACACACACACACACGACCCCCACCCCCCACACTCACATCATATACCCTCCAACACACACACACACACACACACACACACACACACACACACGGATAAAAAGGGAGAGGACGAGGGAAATTGAGAAACTTCATTAAAACAATATCATTAGTCGTCCAAGGCTTCTCTGTGACGTTGTGAGCACGGGAATGTGACAATGAGGTTATCTTATCGTGTGTGTGTGTGTGAGTGTGTGTGTGAGAGAGAGAGAGAGAGAGAGAGATTGTGTGTGTGTGTGTGTGTGTGTGTGTGTTTGTTATGCAGATGCAGTACCATAAATATATCAATAAAAAAAAAAACAATGACACGACCTTTCATATTATTATCTTTTCATCATCTCTTCATTTTTTTCATCATTTTTCTTACTTCTCTTCTTCCTCCTCCTCTCCCTCCCTCTCCACCACCTCTTCTTGCTCCTCCTCCTCCCCCCTTCTTCCTTTTCTTCCTCCTGCTCCTCCTCCATTCGTCGGCAAGTCTTCAAGGAAACTTTAATTAAACCTCACCTAAACTACCAACGTACCTTACCTTGTCTGCCCTCCACCCCTCGTCCCCTATCTCATCCCTACACTCCCCTGCCTTTCCCTACACTCCCCTGCCTTTCCCTACACTCCCCTGCCTTTCCCTACACTCCCCTGCCATCCCCTTACACTCCCCTGCCTTCCCCTACACCCCCTTGCCTCCCCCTAAACTCCTACGTGGGGGTAAGGGTAAGGGGGGGAGGTGTCAGTGGGTGTAGGGAGTGGTGCCAGTGAGGGGGTTGTAGGGAGTGCAAGTAAGGGGGTGTAGGGAGTGCCAGTGAGTGCCAGGGTATAGGAGTAGTGCCAGTAAGGGGGTGTAGGGAGTGCCAGGGTATAGGGGTAGTGCCAGTAAGGGGGTGTAGGGAGTGCCAGTGAGTGCCAGGGTATAGGAGTAGTGCCAGGTGGAGAGATGTGGAGAGGATGGCTGTGTTTGGCTCTGTTTATTACTGGTATTATCTGGAGGCTGCAGCTGGGATGGTCTGAGGTAGTAGTAGTAGTAGTAGTTGTTGTTGTTGTTGTGGTAGTAATAGTTGTTGTTGTGGTAGTAGCTGTTGTTGTAGTGGTAGTAATAGTTGTTGGAGTAGTAGTAGTTGTTGTTGTTGTTGTTGTAGTGGTAATAGTGGTAGTAATAGTTGTTGTGGTAGTAGTATTAGTAGTTGTAATATTTGTGGTGGTAGTAGTGGTAGTGGGGATACTGGTAATGGTCATGGTGGTAGTAGTGGTGATATAGGGTACCATATGTCGTGATGGTTGTGTGTGTGTGTGTGTGTGTGTGTGTGTGTGTGTGTGTGTGTGTGATGGTTGGTAATTTATGGTGGAAGTTATGAAACGTGTGGGTATAGAGAAGAAGAAAAAGAGGGAGGGAGGAGGGGAGGAGAAGAAGAAGAAAGAGGAGGGAGGGGAGAAGAAGAAAAGGGAGGAAGGGAAGAAGAATGAGAAGGAGGGGGAAAGAAGAAAAGGAGGAAGGGAAGAAGAATGAGAAGGGAGGGGGGAAAGAAGGAAAGGAGGAGGGAGGGGAGAAGAAAAAAGGAGGGAGGAAAGAAGAGGAGGGGAAGAAAAAAAGGAGAACAGGAGAAAAAGAGAGGAAGGATAGGAGAAGAAATAAAGGAGAGGGAGAAAAAAGAGAGAGAAGGAGGGCGAGGAAGTTTATAAGTAGGATTCCGAAGTACCATAAGAGACTAACAAGAGCTCAATAACAAGAGAAGGAACTGTAAGGAACTGTATGTGCGTGGGTTGGAAGAGGGAGTACCATAAGAGATTAACAAGAGAAGGAACTGTAAGGAACTGTATGGTGTGTGTCTGGAAGAAGGAGTACCATAAGAGACTAACAAGAGAAGGAACTGTAAGGAACTCTATGTGTGTCTGGAAGAAGAGTACCATAAGAGACTAACAAGAGAAGGAACTGTAAGGAACTCTATGTGTGTGTCTGGAAGAAGGAGTACCATAAGAGACTAACAAGAGAAGGAACTGTAAGGAACTGTATGTGTGTGTCTGGAAGAAGGAGTACCATAAGAGACTAACAAGAGAAGGAACTGTAAGGAACTCTATGTGTGTGTCTGAAGAAGGAGTACCATAAGAGACTAACAAGAGAAGGAACTGTAAGGAACTCTATGTGTGTGTCTGGAAGAAGGAGTACCATAAGAGACTAACAAGAGAAGGAACTGTAAGGAACTGTATGTGTGTGTCTGGAAGAAGGAGTACCATAAGAGACTAACAAGAGAAGGAACTGTAAGGAACTCTATGTGTGTCTGGAGAAGGAGTACCATAAGAGACTAACAAGAGAAGGAACTGTAAGGAACTCTATGTGTGTCTGGAAGAAGGTGTACCATAAGAGATTAACAAGAGAAGGAACTGTAAGGAACTCTATGTGTGTGTCTGGAAGAAGGAGTACCATAAGAGACTAACAAGAGAAGGAACTGTAAGGACTCTATGTGTGTCTGGAAGAAGGAGTACCATAAGAGATTAACAAGAGAAGGAACTGTAAGGAACTCTATGTGTGTGGCTTTGGAAGAAGGAGTAATATGAGGGTTGAAAGTTGAGGGGCGAGGTGTGATGCGAATAATAATAAGTGGAGAAGGAGTGAGAGGAAGAGAGAGGCAAAAATGAGGTGGTTTGAGAGAGAGAGAGAGAGACAGACAGACAGACACAGAGAGAGAGAGAAAAAAAAGAGAGAGAGAGAAAAAGAGAGAGAGAGAGAGAGAGAGAGAGAGAGAGAGAGAGAGAGAGAGAGAGAGAGAGAGAGAGAAAGAAAACAAAAGAGAGAGAGAGAGAGAGGGGGGGAGGGAGCATTAGAGGCCAAAATGAGGTGGTTGGTTGGGTCTGGAGTGTGGCTTGGAAAGGGAGGCTTCTCAGGCACAATGAAGATGAATGGAGGGACGCCGCGCCCTTCTCTCTCTCTCTCTCTCTCTCTCTCTCTCTCTCTCTCTCTCTCTCTCTCTCTCTCTGTATTAGGAGGTGGGGTGCGCTTGAAATATAACACACATACATACACAAACATAACACACAGTCAGACTCAAACACACACACACACACACAAAATACACACACACAACACACAGTTAGAATCAAACAAACATACACACAGCTAAATATTACACACACACACACACACACACACACACACACACACACACACACACACACACACACACACACACACACACACACACACACACACACACAGGAGTTCATTTGATTTTTATAATGAAAGTGGAAGGCAGGGCATGAATTTCACATGCTATATTTTCACGTTCAAGTTTTACCCGGGATATAAATTTGGCTTATGGAACGATTCGCTTCTCCTGACGTTCTTCTCGGGTTGGCTATACTGCAAGTGGTAAATAAACGAGTTGGCTATACTGCAAGGGGTAGATAAACGAGTTGGCTATACTGCAAGAGGTAGATAAAAGAGTTGGCTATACTGCAAGGGGTAGATAAAAGCAGAGCCGTAGAATAGAAGAGTTTGGACAACTCCGTTTAGACCTCACCCCGCGCGGTGGCCTGTGATTGGCTGAGGACAGGTCACCTAATATATGGGCGCCATATTGCAGCGACACCCTCACCTGCTCAGTACCCTGGCTGCCTTAATTAAGAAAGTACACATAAGACGTCATCTGGTCGTCCAAGCGGAGGATTGGGTACCAAGGACCGTCTTGGGAGCGCTTGGTTTCTGTGACGAGAACTGACCAAATACGTAAATCTGTGTTCTCGTCGTCCAGATACGGATTGGGCAGAAACAAAAGAAAGTTTGTAAACAAAGTCGTAAGAAAATACTACAAATTGGTTTACTTTTCCTTCACTTTTCTTATATTATGAAGCAAATTTGTGTCCTAAGTTGCATGTATTATATACCAAAAGATGCAGAATTAAGAAACGAATAAGATGAGACCAACTAGAAGTCTCTTGATATGATCTTTAGTTGAAGACTTGCTATTTTTATTACTTTATTCTCGATTTTCGGTGAAAAATTTACGATACATCATGAATACAAATTTCGCAACACGAAAACAATTAATAATAAAAAAATAATAATGAAAAAAAAAATAATAATTACAAAAAAAATAATTAAAAAAAAAAAATAAAAATATATATATATATATATATATATATATATATATATATATATATATATATATATATATATATATATATATATATATATATATATATTTATATATATATATATATATATATATATATATATATATATATTTTTTTTTTTTTATTTATATTATTAAAAAAAAAAAAACTAATTATTAAAAAACGACGGCGGCGGCGGCGGGGCAGCGGCGGCGGGGCGGAGGTGGCCGCGGAGAAGCGGCGGTGACGACGACGAAAAATAATAAATAAAAAAAATAAAATAAAAAAAAAAGTTAATTATTACGAAAGAAAATAATTAAAATATATATATATATATATATTTAAAAATAAAAAAAAAAAAAAAAAAACGACGGCGGCAGCAGCGTAGTGGCGGTGGCGGTGGCGGCGGATTGGCGGCGGTAGGGCGGTGGCGGGGCGGCGGCGGCGGCGGCGGCGCGGGGCAGAGGCGGCCGCGGAGAAGCGGCGGTGACGACTACGAAGAAAAAAAAAAAAAAAAAAAAAGTTAATTATTACGAAAAAAATAATTTAAAAAAAAATATATATATATATATATTTAAAAAATATATATATATTATTTAAAAAAAAAATAATAATAATACATTATTAAAAAACGAAGGCGTGGCTGCGGGCGGCGGCGGGACGGCGGCGGTGGGGCGGCGGCGG